>WHVE01000407.1:0-117885 GCA_015178995.1 Trichophaea hybrida | reverse complement strand
CTGCGTATATACTTAGTCCAGTTTAGCATAGTGGTAATGGTTCCTGATTCGATGGGCCTTCCATCTATAACTTCCAACTCCCTTGATTCTTTTAATTCTTCTTTTAACTCATGATGGCAGACGAAATCTTTGTCAATGAATGCTATTCCAGTAGCTCCGCAGTCTATTCAAGCGTGGGTATCAATGATTTTGTCTTCTATTTTCAGCGAGCATTTACGACGAGTATTTGCTTTCCATAGAAGACTCTTTTATTTCTGCGCTGATATAGAAAACTGCGAAATACCAAAACTAGCATTGACTGACAAAGGAGATTCGTTTCCAGCGCAATTGCCATCCTTATTGCACTGGACTAAACTTTTCCCGACTCCACTTCTTTCCTTTTCCTGTTGTTGAATCTGCGTCTCCCTCATTTGCTGCCTTCTTGAAGGTGATACCTCCGTTCTGTCCTGATGCTGCCTTCAACTTTCTTGGGCATGATGCCGCGAAATGTCTGCTATCCCACAATACATGCACAGTCCTCCTTCCCTTCGTCTCTTCCTTTCCTCAGGTGTAATCTTCTTTCCCTTACTGCTGAAAGGTCCATCGGAGCGGGGCCGTGATAACCTGCAACTGATCCTGCAGGTGCGGACTCTGGGGCAGATGTGGTGTTGGTCGTTGAATCAGATTTTTTGTATCCATCCCACTTTCCCGATTTCTTTTCCGCTGTTCTTCTCTTATCTGTGCATCTCTCTTTGACCCATCTTGACGAAGTCGATCATGCTCTCTGGTTCCTTGATATGTGTAAGGAATCTTTGAGCTCGTTGGACAGTCCCTGCCGTATGCATCCAGCTGGGCATGTCTTGGTTCCATTTGGTATCTACTACGTATCTTTGAATTCCGCGTAGTACTGGAGAATTTGTGGTCTCGTTGCCTGAGTTTTGCAAGTTCCCTCTTTGCCATTGCCGCTCTGTCTTGATCTCTGAATGCTACATCCAGCAGGTCAACTAGGTCTTTCAGGGTATTGAGCTTGACTTCCCCTGAGATTTCGTCACAGTGTGGCATTAATTGTGCCAGAGCTATTCCTTTTAGACATCCAACCGCGTATCTCAGCTTCTTTTGTTCATTGCTGAATGCCTGGTTTTCCAGCTATCTTCAATGCCAACTGTACCTTCCATCCCGAAGTTCCTTCCTATCTTCTCCTGAAAGCTGGTAATATCATTTGCCTTCTCTTCTCGCTCTTCCCTTTCTATCCTTTCTCCTGTTTCTCCCGTCCTTCCTTCCGTCAACTTCAGATCCTGGTTACCTGTTGTCGATTTCTTCCGCCAGGTTCCTAAACATTTCCATCTGAGCCTGAGCATCTTCCAGCTCTTTCTTCAATTCCGCCAGGTCTGGATTTGCTTCTTCCAGTGTTTGTTTTAGAATCCGCACTTCTTCTTGCAGATCCCCATGATTGCATGTTTCCGGTGTTTCCGTAGTTGCCGCTGCTTGTTGCGTAAGCAGTAGTTCCTGTTCAGATTGTCTCTTTCTTGGATGATCTTTTCTCCTTCTGCCAACAAGTCCGATATTCATGCTTCCGCATTCTTGCCTGATTGCTGTTCCTTGAGCGATTCGTTCAATCTGCTGGTTGTTGGTAGTAGGCTCAGTGCTGTTAGCCCTGTGTTGATATACACGATGTGACTCCTGAGCTGTGTTTCGTTCATGGTTTCTATATTCTTTGTTGTCACAATTTCCAGCTCCATCTGTAATGCTCCGGTCAAAGTGACATGACGAGTTGGCCTCGAGGATTCTCTGACATCCTGGCGATGATGTTGGGAGGCTGCTGTGAGGAGGTTTGCGGCTGTGAATTATAGAGCAAGGTTTTCTGTTCAGGCAGTCTTCTACCTGGTCGATGTTTTCTTGGATTTGTTGAACTACTGCTTCGATTTCTGCTTCTAAGAATGGGTTGACCATCTACCAGAAGAACACCTCGTGTGTGCTGGGTGTTGTTATGATGATCAGCGGGGTTGGAGTGGAGCCAAGTGTAATTCCTGATCTACTCCCTTTTCCTTATTTGCTTTCCGCTCGTTGTAATCTGCCCACAAGATTTGGCTTCTATGTCCTTCTGTGTTGCCTTGATCGTGGAATCTGACTTCGTACATTGGGCGTCTACTGCTCTTCCGATTGTTGTATGGGTGCCTCCGCAGTTATATTTGCAGTGGCACGGTTCTTCGTCCTGACAATTGACATGGAGACCGTAATACTTGGTCCAGAAGTTTTTGAATACTGGATCGTCGATTTGGAGTCCTCCGTTTCTTGCAGCTTCCGTCAAGTAGCTATTCCAGAGGGATATTGTTTGTAGTTTGTCCCAAAAATATGCTTCCAGGGGTTCTGAGCTTGAGAGGATGATAGCGTCGATACTATCGAAAGCGTTCAGTGGTTCTTGTTCAAACGAATTGGTAGTTCGACCAGCTAGGTCGAAGAAATTGATACGAGAGTGTTGAGGTTTGTTGCTGTCGTATGCTGGCATTTATTCAAACGTGTTGGATCCTTCTCTTCGGAATTTCCAGATGCACACTATCCAAATCTGTCTCCAGAAACTGTGTACCATTAACCAGTTTTCACAGTTTCCAACCGATTTAAACACCAAGCACTGGAGATTGCAGGGACGGTGACAAAAGTAGCAGCCACTTGGATGGTGATAACGGCACATATACTAAATATATAACAAGTAGAATCGATTTGTTGACCCGTTCTTCTGTCAAGGTTTCAAGGGTCGGAGTTCTAGGGATTATAAAAACCAAACAGGAGGTTGCAGTGATCGCGGGTACTGTGTAACAAACTAGAGACTCAAAATCCGGAATCACAAAGGTGAACAAAGGTTGGTGCCGAAGCTATCGGTTGTTTTGTAGACTAGAGAACAAACCTATCCTCTGGAAATCCAGCGTCCTTATATACAGTTAACGCGACCGTCGTCATCTTTGTTCACTCGTTCCAAAATACATCCAAACTCCACCCAACTATGTACGCAACCCTTTCAGCCTGCGGCTTACGCCATAACCATCACGCCATATATACCACGCAACCAACAAAACCTGATTCCTTCCATCGAAACCTGTTTTCCTTCATATTCCCTTTACCCTACATCGATTCTTACTCCCTCTTCGATCCTCACTCGACACAACCGTGACAGCCCTGAAAGTTTTGCTCTGTCTAGTGCTGTGATTGCTAACTTTTGGATGTAACAACAACTCTTACACCGATTGTTGCAATATCTTGGGCAGTGTTCTGGGCAACTATTTAACGTGTAACTTCCGTTGTCGTTGTTGATTTTAGCAGCGCAGCAGGATTTCATTTTGCACAGTTCACTCTTCATGAACTTCATATTTTGGATAACGTCCGAAATATTATACTGTTACGTGGGTATTCCTGCATGTGGAGATGCAGATCGATATTAATGTACTCGGTGTCGATATAGTCTAATCATGATGACTAGGACAAAACTGAAGAAGTGTATTTCGATGGTGGTTTATCGTAGTTGCTGTGGTGTATGGAGATATACTGGCATTCGCAGGGTACGGCCGCTACATCAGAAATCGTATGAGTTTTGTAGGTAATCTTCTGAAGACTCATTGTATGCTACTTGTGAAGGATACTCAACAGTTTCGCAAAAGTGGAAATAGTCGTTCACCAAGTTGTTGTATCACAGGAACTCGAACAAGAAGTTGAGGTGGGCGTTGGTTTGGCAATACTGATGCAAGCAGGCAGCGTTATAGATAATGATATCTTCATGTGAGTATTGGAATATAAATGATAGAATATTCTTAAGGTAAAAACTTAATAATATTTCAGGTGGTTTTCCGCTGTAGTTGTTCTGACTGTGGGTTGTAGCTAGAGCTTGATCGTTTTTTTAAACTGTGGGTTTATATGGTCTTTTTATATTTGAGTATTTCCATATCAGAGGTATATCAGTAAGGCATGACGGTACTTCTCTAATACTGCGATGTGTGTGTAGTACAATCTCAATAACACTTATTCCACTGAAGTGGGTGTTCGCACAATGAGCGATCGTTGCTACACAGCTGATCTCGGTAGTTGACTGCGGAGAGTTTCTGTTTGGCAACGTGTGGTGGCATAAGCTGCCACCAGGCATCTCGAAGGTTATCTCGCATCTAGGATGACGTTGCTGACACGCATACCTGCCCATTACTTCGTATTAGTTATCTTTCTTTTGCAAGAATGCAATAGTGATCAAAGATTCATTGCACTGCCAACCCATACTTTGCCACGTACCTAGTGTCATCGGGTCTTATCCATATTCCCGAAGGGGGTGCCCGCTCTCAGTCATTGTGGTTGCAAACGTGACAGAGATGTGGTTCGGCAATCTAGATCCGAACACTTATCTTGTAGGTAGAATTAACTACTGGGGCACAGTTAGCTTATCTCAGTTGATTACTTGTCTTCGGGAGATAGCAAAGTGGCTTATACTAAGATAATATCATTCGTCCAACTATTTCAGGGACTGCTTGCAGCTCCGAATATAGTTTGATCCCAGTATTAGTTTGTTATTGAGTAACATTGGTCTGATTTGTAATGCACAGCTGATCTGAAGGTTCCTGCAAGGCTATTACGTTGCTTCGGCAGTATGATTTTGACGTGTCCCATACCTTAACCAGCACTGAAGGTATCACCCTTCAGTTACTGTCAGATTGAATGTGTGTATTGTCTCCACATGGATTACCTGAATCCATTTTGCTAAGACACGGTATTAAAGCTTGAAATATTTTGGAAATTTTACCTGCCTATGTTCAGCCTTCCGCTTACTCATTAGTAGACATCCTCAGGGGTGTATCCTCTTCTATGACACAAATCATCACTGGCGAGCCTGGGAGACTAAGTCTAATGTACCTCATACGCATGATAGGGGAAAACCCCTAACACTTCCTGGGCTTTTATGCGAATATCCGCCAGCTCCTGGAATTGGGTATGCACTCGGAGGGCAGGGTGATCTTGGGCTCGTTCTCTGTTGTCGAGCAGAGTTGAACGGGTTCCCCAGGCTTTCCCAGAACGTTGGATTTGCTCGCCACAGACTGACTGCAGCTCTTCATAATTTTCGGTAGATTGGGCCTATATCAGAACAAAGGCTGCTTCGACATTAGCTGCAAACACTTGGGATTGGATGACTATATCGGAATGATTCTCGAGTTGAGCCTTTTCCATCATTTTCACTTTTAAATATACAGCATCGTATATTTCGTTTTGTCTCATGATGAGGCCTTCGTAACTTTTGGCCAATCCTGGGTGGGCCATCTGTCTCTCGATATTTTTCTCCCTTACTACCTGAATAAGCACGTCCATTCGTCTGAGTTTCCCATGGATTCCATCCAAAAGCTCAATAACTCAGTCCAGAATATCTTTCCGTGTGATGGGCTGGTATTGTATGACCTGCTCGTTCTTATCGCTTGATAGGATCAACCGATTTTCCCTTCTAACCACCGTGTAGGCATCCGTCATACTGGTGTCTGATCTGACCATTATAGGATGACCAAAAATGGCTCATCAGGGGTGGTGTGAAAGAAAAGAAATCGAGCTCCGGATTCTTGCTGCAGTTGTACCGACAGTTCGTAGTCTGGGTGGGAAGCATACGTAATCAAGAACCAGCAACGTGGGAATAGGTAACGAAATAGGGGTGGTATTTGGTCCGAATTCATTCACCAATTCCAATGGTAAATGGCTGTAACGATGGTCGATATAACGGCTGCTGCTCTGCCAATCGTTGTGTGCGTTCCTTCGCAGGTGTCCACCCAATAACACACTTCCTGATCTTTGCAATGTACGTGCAAGCCTTCGTATCTTGCACAATAATCAGTGAAGACTGGATCATCGATACTTAGACCCCCTCCTTGTCTGGCTGTATCTGTCTAGTAGAGGATCCACACATATGGCGTATTGGGTGCGTCCCAAAAATAATCTTCCAGAGGTTCTTCTGTTTTGTTTAGGAGAGCGTCGATGCTATCAAAGAACTTGAGAGGTTCTGGTTCTGCAAGCTGTGATGGGATTCCAGCTAAATCGAAGAAGTTGATTCGACAGTGACAGCTGCAGTGATATGGCATCAAGGTCGCTTGATGTATCGGTGTGGGAAGAAAGTATACCTTCCTCGGAAGAGTTTCTTTGCTAACAATATATTGTAACACCGGGAGTGTCAGTCCAGATTCACCCAGTCAAAGTAGTATCTGTACATAATTTGGGACTTGCTTCGAAGGTAGGTTAGGAACTTCATTCAGGATGTGGAATCACTAAAAGGTTCTGACGAAAAGAATAGGCTTTCTCTAATGCGTATATTGTTAAGGCTTGTTTGCCTCGCTGAGAGGTTGATATCTTTCTACCCTCGAAGAACCCAAGGTCTTTATACCTTGGTCTTCGCTCTTACAAATACTTCTATCCACATTGTTTTTTAGAGCTCCAGCACCGTAACCACCGTCGAACCAATCCCATTCATTTCGTAACTACTGTAGTCCTCCATCTCTCGATCCTCTATTCGTCTTTATCATCATTGGATTAAAATCAGACCTTGGGCATCCTTCATGACATCAAACTCGCGGGCTTGTGCCTCTGGGCCAGTGGTATTCTTTCGATCTGATGACCTCCAGATGAATAGGCCTCTTTCGATAGAGAGCAGCTTTGCTGTTCAGAGTCGGCACGTACCATGAGTTTCTTCCGCGCTTTGATAATGTTATTGCTGAAAGACTAACACCACATGGACCATACGGTCACAAAATCACACTTCAGGAAGGCTTCACACCTCTTGGATCAATGTTTATCCTTTCAAGGCAGGGTTACAAGATCTGAAGAAATGGATTGAAAAGAATGTGTCAAAGAATTTATCAGATCATTGTCATCACCATGTGGAGCTCAGGTCATGTGTGCCCCAAACAAAATGGAGGCCTACAGTTGTGTGTAGTTATAGAGGCTTGAACGAAGGAGCAATAAAAAACTGATACCCATTGCCACTGATCCAGGAAACCCTGCTGAGATTGTCAAACGCTCAGTGGTATACCAAGCTGGACGTCCGAAATACCTACAATATGATTTGAATTGCAGAAGCATCAGCAAAGTCAATTGTTGGGTCCCAGAAGCCGTGGGACCCTCCAGAGGTTGCGGAGCATGATTTTGAATCACGCCCTCTGCAAAGTCCCCAGAAGCCTCCAGAAGCACCATTGCGAGGGTCTGGAGGCTCCGGAAGAATGAGTGCAAGGTTCTGATGGTTCCGGGTGCACAGGTGCAAGGTTCTGGAGCCTCCGGGGGCACCAGTGCAATGATCTGGAGCTTTCGGAAGTACCAGTGCAAGATTTCGAAGTGTCCAGAAACGCCGGTGTAAGCTTCTGTAACCTCCGGAAGCGCCAGTACATGGTTCTCTGGCCTTCAGGAGTACCAGTGTAAGATTTGGGAGCCTCTGGGAGCACTGGTATATGATTATGGAGTTCATGAAAAACATGTTTGTGCTTGAGCACAACCACCAACGTGCTGGAGTGGTACTAGTATTGGAACATAACTGCTTGAAATTGTAGTTTCTATTGATATTCAACTATCTACACTATAGACGCACTTGGACTAATAAAAAGGGGCACATGAGACGGGCTTGGAGAGAGATGACAATATAGATCTCCAGTGGGCTTGGAGAGAGATGGAGAGATGGATATCCAGCGGACTTGGAGAGATTAACCATACGGATCACCAGTAGGATGGGAGAGAGATGGACATGATGGATCTCAAGTGGGCTTGGAGAGAGTTCAAAGAGAGATGGACAAGATGGATATAGAGCAGAATTGAGGTGGCTGAACATGAGTCATTGTGAAAGAGACGGTCTTTCAAGCGGTTGCTGAAAGTGAGGGCAAGATACAACGTGAGCAATTGGTGCAAGATCGGGCTGAGGAGGTTTTTACGAATGCTCATGAAGCCAAATGGAGGACTTGACTTTGATAGAGATCAGAGGCTGTACGCACAGTGCTTGACTGCACATATGGTGCTCGAATTGGAGGGGAGAGTGGGTAGCTGCAGTTGTGTGTAGAGAGCGAGGCCAGGAGAGCATGGGCCAAATGGAGTGTGAGTGTAATTGGTGCAAGACCTGTGGGTGGAAAGGTGTAATCTCACAATTGCAAAGCCAAGTGGAGGACTGAACATTTCTAAGAGAGCAGTCAGTCTGTGAAGCCAGCGACAGAGATAAGTTCCACAGTGTACAAGAGTGATTGATAGAGCAAGGTCAGATGATAGCTGGCTCATAATGTTAACCACCTGATGACTGGCAATGCTCAGGGTGGGGAACATAACTCAAGAAAACCTGGACGAGACGATGTTGAGAGCGGGGAGAAGAAGAAAACAGGGAGATAATAATTGAGAGTTTGAAAGTGGCAGAGAAACAGAGATGAAAGAAAGTCTTGTGAGAGTTCGGGTTCGTATATAAAAAACTAGGACTTGATTCGGTAAGTTGCATGCATATTCTCACCCAATTTATTTGATAGTTCATGGGCTAAGTGAAGGTGGTCATGTTAGGGTGCGTCTTTTTGCGGCTCTGTGGGTCGCTCCCGTAGTTAGCTTTTGCGCGACTTCAGCTGCATCACCAATAACATTCACTTCTAAACGTACGAAAGGTTCCGCTTACCCCACATTGGTAGCAACACTCGACTTCTGACGGCCTCATAAGCATCAGAAGCGATCGAAAACAACGCATGATGGTTGATTCACCCAATTTACTCTCGAACCAGCGGAATGCCGGTGGTTCAGAGGCCTCGCCTGCGTCTTCTGACTTCGCAACCATTCCTGCTATGCACGACGCACACAACGCGCAGGATGTCAGTTTTAAACACAGGATCGACCAGGTCGAATCAATTAGGATTAGCAGCAAGTTCGCTACCTTGGCCACCGCATGATTCCAACCTGCAGAACTTCACATGGCAGACTACGTTACAGAACGAAAGATGATCATCGATGACGGCCCAGGTCACTTGTCTGATCAAGCAATCAACTGGATCAAGACTACGGAGGATGTTCAGCGAGAGATCATCGATGCGGGCCGCTTGGAGAGTCTCGAACAAGCCGAATAATTCTCCAATGTTTGCAAACTCAATGAAAGCTTAGCCGCTAAAGTCAAAGTGTTGGAGGCTGCTGAGCCTGTCCAAGGCGAGAACAAGGAGTTGGCGGCAGCTCACCAAGAAATAGATGAGCTGCAGGAAGAAAACCAGCTCGAGAAGCGTCGTACTCCCAAGTTGGAGAGGCGGCTGGAGACATGCAAGTCGGCACCGGCGCACACCGCCAACCATACCGCCGTCGCCCAGCCCCGGCTAGAAAAAGATATGCTGCTACACCAAGTTAAAAGTCTCCCCTCTGAGAACAGCGGGCTTGAATCCGAGTTGTGAGCGTTCAAGCGTGTCATTCAACGACTTACGACTAACCAAGTAAATGCCACTCAGGCGCCCAATACCTTGTCCGAACCGACCCCTGGCACATCAGGAAGCCGTGGCTTCTCCGTGAAGTCGTCTAACCTGCCGACATATGATGGCAAAAGAACCCTGGATGATGTCACTGCCTTTCTGTTCGCTTTGGAACGACATTTCAAGAATGCTGCGCAAGCCATAGGGTGGGTCGGCACTACGGGTTGGGGAGGACAAGCGGTGCTACAGCTTAAGGGCGATGCAGCGACCTCGGCCATGCGTCGTTTCCCGAAAATATGCCAATTGAATCGTCCACCTTTTGCACGCAATTGAAAGCTAAGTATATTCCGTCCAACGCCTTGGACCTAGTCAAACGAGAATGGGAGGAGCTGAGACTAAAAAAGGGAGAACGGGTTACAGAGTTTAACTAGCGTTTCCGATGCCTCCATTCGAACTTGAAACCGCACCAGCCAATGCCAGCCGAAATGTTAGCCGACGCTTATGGGTACAAGATTGAAATGGGCAACCAGGGAGTTTAGAAAGACTTAGTTCGGTATATTGGTATGCCCGATAGGACTCCAACCCTTGAGCACCGCATGGAGCACCTTGCTGCATTAGACACATCTCTCAACAAATCTCAACCTGCAAATGGCTCGAACGCGAACTCTAATACAACTACGAAAGCCTCAGCCAAAAAAATGAAATCAAAGAAATGCGATACAACTGGCACAACTGGCAAGGCCAAAGACAATGGTTTAACCTGTTACAATTGCGGTCAGATGGGCCATATCTCTTGCAACTGCCCAAACCGCCACTTGATGAAGAAGTTACTCAAGCAAGCTTTGGTCAGCAAAGATGCCCAGAAAGCTAAGTCTGGCCGCCCGCGCAAGCACAAAAACAGGGGGGAGGTGCGCCGACTGGTTGGAAAGAGAGTGGACGGCTTGCCGAGGAGAAAGAGGTCAAACAGGAGCCGGATAGCGAGGCGGAAAGCGAGTTAGTGAGTCATTCAGATTCGGACTTTGAGGCGGGAAAAGTCAAAGGAGGTCAGTAGCTGCGGCTGTACATCCCATAAAAACACCATCATGTACGGTATCGTCAAAAAAGGGTGGCAAGCTTGTGCGGGATAGTCAATTCAAGTTTTTGACCCGTTTCCATCACTTGAAAGTCAGTAAACTAGACGACGCAGTGATTGTTCTGCTAAGGTTTAATGGCAAAATACGATACCAAACAGAGCGGGGATGGTGGAGCAGCAAAAAGGCCAGTGTTGTGAAGGACTATGGTGCGTCGGAAAATTACGTCGGTCGGAAGTTGCATGATAAGCTGAGACATCAAGGGGCCTCTCTAAATACAAAAGATGTGGGATGGATGATCATGGAAACTGCCAATGTCAATGCAGAGGATGGCATAGAAAAACGCCAACGGGTCAAACTGAAACTACAACATGGTTCGTCATATGTCTACGAGGCAGATTTTACGGTCTATGACGACAAGGGCTTTTATATGGTGCTAAGCAAAACATGGATGCGTGACATAATTCGCGGTTATCAAATAGTCCTTGACCGCAACGAAATGGGGATAGCCGATAGCCTCTGGGAGGAAAGAGAGGATGGCCGAATACAATATCTACCGGGCTTGTGCCCCTTGGACGTCGACGAAAGTATAGTGGAGCAGACGATATTCATGGGCATACACATCATATAGACCGCGAAACTCAAAAACGTATCGGCCCGCCTATTGCAGCGAGCCTTTTTGATCAATGTGCACCATCGCGGCGACAGCGACACCAACCCCATGGACGAGCCACCTGGAGAGTTTCAACAAATGTTGGCATAATTCCAGGGCCTCTTTAGCGAACCAACATATGTAAATTTGCAGAATGGAAGGCAGGCCGATTTCGAAATTAAAATGGACCCAAATGGCAGAATACCGTTCCGCTCACCATATCACATTTCTCCGCGCAAAGAAGAGGAGCTTCGGAGGCAGATGGACAAGGCAATTTGCTGCGGTTGGATTCAGCCCTCTCGTTGGGATTTCGGCTCACCAGCATTATTTGTGCCAAAGCCCGACAGTATGTTGCGTATGTGCATTGATTATCGCGCAGTAAATGCCATTACCGTCAAGGACCGTTATCTTCTTCCACACGTCGAGGATTTACTCAACTCCATGCATGCCTTCTGCTGGTTCACTAAATTGGACTTGGCAGCCGGCTATCATGAAATTCGCATCGCAGCAGCGATCGACGAAAGACCGGCTTCACCAATAAGTTCGGCTTATACGAATGGCAAGTCCTTCCATTTGGCCTGGCAAACGCACCGAGTCAGTTCATGCGCATGATGAACGGCATTCTAGAGCCCATGAAACGAAAATTCATCTTTGAATACCTTAATGATATTATGATTCACAGCCGTACCCTGGCGGAATACGTGGTATATGTCCGCGAAGTGCTCACCTTGCTAGCGGAACATGGTCTCCAGGCCAAACGTGCAAAATGCACCTGGGTGCGTCAGAAAGTCGACGTCTGTGGTTTTGATATTGACAAGGTCGGCATCCACGCCCAGGAACATAAAACCCGTGCAGTCATGGATTGGCCCCCACCTGAAAACAGTAAGGACGTCAGAGGCTTCCTGAGCCTCACCAGTAACTATAGGAAATTCATCGAACATTATGCTCACATCGCCATACCATTGTACGCCATTGCCAACCCTCCGAATGGTAAAGGTGACGTTGGGCGGCGACACGGAGCGCTGAGAAAGGTTATTCGCTCTCCATTCGCCTGGAATAGGGAATGCCAGCATGCTTTCCACACCCGCAAGGAGGTACTCTGCAATGCCCCTGTCCTTGCTCTACCTGACCCCAAAACAAAATATTGCCTGCATGTCGATGCCAGCCAATATGCGCTAGGCGCGGTGTTCTCCCAGATGCAAGACAAGGAAGAAAAGGTACTGGGATATTTCAGCCGAAAAGTACACGATGCCGAGACGCGATACCCGGCATATGACAGAGAACTGTTAGGTATCCGAGATGCAGTATTATACTAGATATTTAATCTACACTGAGCCGAGCAGCCATTTTTGGTGCACACTGACCATTCAACTCTGCGTTGGCTACTCACACAACCACACCTCACCGTACATCAGATGGATTTCCTGACGGTCCTCCAGAACTTCGACTGGGAGGTCAAGAACATCCCGGGCGTAAAAAATCAGGTCGCGGATGCATTGTCTCACCGCCCGGATTTCCGACGGAAGCGTTGTGATTGGATGGTACATGAGGTTACAGCGGCCGGAGAATGGGTTGATGATGTCAAGGCGGGCATAATTGAGGACAAATGGTTCGGGCCTATTGCACATTTGTTGGCCAACCCGAATCAGCACCCACAACCGCCCACTGCATCGAGCAAGGAGCGCAAGTTATGGGTGTCAGCACAACGGTTCTATTTGGAAGAGATTGGCCTACTGTGGTTACGTGGTGACTTGGAAAAGAAAGAGGTGGAAAAAAACGCAAGGGCAAGGAAGAATGACGGAGAAGAAGAACAAGAACAAAAGAAAAAATGGCAGAAGAAGTGGAGAAAAACACAAGGGTAAGGAGGAAGGACGGAGAAGAAGAAACAATGGCAAAAGAGAAGGAGAATGAAGGAGAGGAAAAGAACAATGCTAAGTGGGGGCGGCTATGTATTCCAACGATGATGCGACAGAAAATCCTACATGAGGCCCATAACACACCAGCGCGGGGACACTTTGATGTGGATCGAACATACTTACACATGAAAGACAGATATTTCCTGGAGGAGAATGTGGCGAGACAGGCAGCGATACGTTGCGGGCTGCGACTTATGTCATCAAACCAACTACTGGAGCGGGAAACCCATTGGCCTCCTGCAACCACTTTCAATAGCCAAAGGCCATTGGCAAAGAATTGGCATCGACTTTATAACTGACCTGCCGATCTCAGCAAATGGCCACGACTGCATTGTAACATTTGTTGACCACTTGTCAAAGAGAGCACATTGGCGAGCCTGTGAGAAAACAATTGACGCGCCGGCCGTTGCGCGCATATTCATCCATGATATTGTCCGCCTACACGGTGTGCCACAAGATGTTGTATCAGACCGCGATGTTCGTTTCACAGCAGACTACTGGAGAGTAGTTGCGAGGATTCTGCAGACGAAGCTGCTCATGTCGACAGTGTTCCATCCAGCATCCGATGGACTCTCTGAGAACTCGAACAAGACGGTCGTGCGTTATTTACATGGCTTCGCAACTCATGATCAGACAAATTGGGACGATTACCTTCCTCTGGCAGTGTATGCTTACAATTCCTCCCTACATCGTTTGACACAGCAGGCGCCTTTTGAACTCGACCTTGGTTATACGCCGCCTTTGCCGCTAGACTTAATTGCAGACCTCCAACGGCTGCAGGCCAATGCATCGGCAAAAACCTTGCAAGGCGGTGAATTCATCGAACGATTGCGGCGAATTGTGTGATTCACCAGAGACGAACTCCGTGATGCTCAGGATGAACAGACGGCTGAGGCTAATAAATCGCGATGCCCAATTGACCCTGCTATCACTGCCGGTGCAAAAGTATTTTTAGATTCGAAGGATCTACCAATCACATACACCAACGTCAACCCTATGCGCCGCTAACTGGTTCATGGTGACATTGGCCCATACGAGATCCTCCAAATACGCGGAAATGCTGTCGAACTAAATCTTCCAAACGACATGACGATCCATGATTCTGTTACTGTCAGCAGGCTCAAAGTTGACCGCACGTACAACTCTAGGGTCGCTTGGCGTCCGCTGCCTCCGCCGGTACGGACAAGCCGTGCAGGAACAAGTTATGTTGTCGATTCAATCGCAAATCACTGGGCAAGCTCTGATGCAACCAGTTGGGAATATGATGTGAAATGGGAAGGATGGGACGAGACCGATAACACATGGGAGCCAGAGGAAAATATGGCAAAAGCAAAAGAGACGGTGAAGCAGTATTGGAAGGCAATAGGCTGGCGGCCGAAGGGGAAAAGGAAAGTGAGATTGAAGAAGGCGTGAGATACAAGTTTCATTATCTTTGTGGAGAAAGCATTTTGATTGTTTGTTAGTTTGTTTCTCAGTCGTGGCGGGGAGACAGGAACCTCCATTATTTTGTTTTTGTTTGGCTGGTAGAGAGACGTTGCGGAGGCATGTTTGGTTTTTTGATCAGGGTGTTTTGTTTCTTTCAGAGGTTTCTGGAAGATGATTGGAGAAGGTTGTGATGCAGGTGGCCATGTTATGGTGCGGCTCTGCTGCATTGTTGCGTCACTGCAGTCACTCCCGTAGTTAGCTTTAGCGTGACTTCGGCTGCATCACCAATAACATTTACTTCTACACGTACGAAAGGTGTCGCTTACCCCACAATATCCGTGAATCGCTTCATATCCTGAATCTGCTTCTGCACTTCCCTCCTTTTTCCGTTGTTGATTTCTGCAACCATGTGCGTAATGCTTGCTGTCCACAGTACGTGCTCCTCATGGCGGAATTCCCACTTCCCCACTCTCTCGTCCATCCACGCCTTCACTCCTGACCATTGTTCCACTTCGTGTGCTGCCTGCGATTCCAATAAGTTTGTGATTTGTCTGGCGGTTCGGTGTAGCTGGGCCAGCTCCTGTGCCTGCTGTCGAATCGTCCTTTCCATGCGGCTCCCCCAGTCCCCTGGGTTCTCCAAAAGCTCTGGATTCTCACACCTCCATTTCTTCGCATTTTCATTGCACTCCTGCGGCCCAGCCGTGGTTGCGATCATTATCGTAGGGACGACGCGTCGCCAGATGTGCCATTCGCTGCTTCTGTTCCTGCAAATCCCTCCAAGTTCGTGTCTCCTCTCTGAGCTGGTGTTCTGATCCCCTCATCTGCTACCATGGTGGGGCTCTCTCTTCACATGGTCGCCATCGTTCCTGGCTTGGTCGTCGAGTTGTGGATGCATGCTTGCTTCATTGGTGAAGTGACCAACATCTTCCGACGGTCCGGATGCACCGGAGATGTAGTACCAGGGTCAATTCGATGCTAGACAGTGATTTCTGGTGTCCGATTGTCGGTTACTGCTGTGGTTGGCTACTTATTTCGCGGATTCCGATTTCGCCAAGACGTTTTAATATTGCATCAGCTCATGAGCCTGCTGCCGGATTGTTCTTTCCATGCGACTCCTCCAGTGTCTGGGAATCTATGATGTCTCTGGGTCCTCAATCCTCGGTCTCTTCCGGTTCTAGTTTTGCCCAAATGGCTCAATTGTGGTACCAATGGTCGCTCCGGAAGGGTTGTCTCCACTACGTTAGTGGGTTTAGTGGTGTGAACGATTTTCCCGCCACACCTCACGCATCTATTCAGGAAAGATTGTCTATAGGCTTCATTTGAAGGCAGACAACATATTTCTCATTATAACTGTCCACATCTAAGCAACCAATCACGCAATAAAGCACGCAAGCGCCCTTGGCAGCATGCATGAGCAGGGGTTCATAATTTTCCCAATCTCTCTGTTAAAGTTATGTGCAAATGGAAGCTTGATTGTATTGTTGAAATCAATGCCGAACCTATGGTCTATATAGTGCCTGCCATACAATCTAGAACTCTCGTGATTATGCATCATTTCCTCGTATATTCATCCACGTTTCATGTTCCCATACAACTCATGATCATACCAGATCTCATACATGATATCTCATACATGATATATGCAACAGTTGGAAACAGTAGACGAAACGCATATATGCAATACTCTTACTCTGCAGCTCAAACTGAACCTCCCTGAAAGCCCCAAGCTGTTAACAGGGAGGCCTGCAGTGTATTACACCTTGTCACTTGTCAAACACATACTACTGTGAAGCTTAAGACTCCCATAGGTCAACTGGGAAGGTCTGCGCAGGGGTAGTGTTAGCAACGGTTCCGGTTTGCCGGTTCCAAACCCGGAACCGAACCGAAACCTGCCGGGTTTTGGCCGGGTTTTACCTGCAGCAGAGCCTCATTTTTCATCTCAATTTTAGGCGCTGAATTCAGTTACCCAAAGGGAGTGATACCACTTTATTTCATGGATTTAAAGTCATTATTTAAGGAGCTGCTTGCTCGGTTAAAAATGAACTTTGTTCAAAATTACCATTGTCTGCCTTTTTCAATAGAGTTGAGTTTTAATATCAAGTTTTTTTCTGCCCCAGAAAAACTTCTCACCGCAACGGCCTAAGATTTGGACGAGCCAGCCACTTACCATCGCACGCGTGAATTGACTCCACCTGACGTTCAGGATAGTGTAAAGGGGTACATCAATTTCTGCTTCTATTCAAGCTTAGCTTTCACTTACACTCTCTCGACACACCACCTTTCCTTCACCTTACACTCAATCTTCGTTCTCCACGCTGCGCTGGGCCTTAAGAAGCCTGATACTGTCCCTTTGATAAGCTCGCTTTTCCCCCTTGCTCAATGTTTATCTATTTACTTACTGAAATTACATCCGGCCCCTCAGCACCGCTTTAGTCGCACATACACACTGGGTTTCGAGTGAGCTCGTATAGAATCCTAATATTTGGGTGCTACATAGTGTACTCGGGTTGACATTATCTCCTTATTAGCACTGTCTATCGGGAAACGAAGGGAGTACAAGCTGGTAAAAACCGCCATGGAACATCAAATGTTACGTAAGTAATCATTATTTACATCTTTTGGTACTAACAGTCTAACACTGATGAGGAGAGTTCAGAAGCCTTTAAGGGACTCTTGAGGATGCATAGGGTTGATAATTTGATGATGATAAGTATGGGCCACCTGATACATGCATTGCTACAGCGGTCATACAGGTTAAAGAGCACAGTGGGAACCACCGATAGTCATAATGTCGGCAGTTCAGAACACTGGAGGCCTGTTTGCCATGGTCGGGAATGGGCCATATAGCAAGCTGTAGAGATATCAAAGTCGAATAAATATTACCCGAGAAGATTATGCTGCTTAAGTTCATGAGGTAGATAACAGTGGAGAACAGAATGCAACGTGTGTACCTAGGTACTTGGTATGTAAGTATAATAGTTGAGCTGCCAACCTCCGAACGGCTGTTAACCAGAGCATACTTATTATGAGGTTTCAATTATCTCACATCCGCGTCATGATTTTCACGTAATTGTGCTTGGAATGTAGGATCTGAGGCGAAGGGAAAGTGTGAGCATTCATGAGTATGATGAGTTACACTAGGTTAAAGGTGCACTGATCGGGATTATTTCGGGCTGCAAAAATTCTCTTACATATCTACTTAACATATCGTCCAGAGTGTTGAACCGACCCAAATGATGCTCCTCTAGGCGCGTACAAAGGATAGTGGAACCGTTTGTAAAGGTGACACTCGCACTGAATAGATTAACTGTGTTGTATACGCGGCTTGGAGTACGAAGCCTAAAGTCATCGTGCCAAGCACTGCACTAAGATACAAAAGGCATGACACATTATGTATGTGATACCCGTACTTAATAATCACCTCAACACAGAGTGTATTGTGATTACCGGATTTCGGCAAGGCATCACACTAACTCACTCTACTGTACTTGTGCGCGCTGATACTTACTGTAGCCCACGGAATTAGTGTTGTACCGAACTTTCTCTCTCGACTGTGTAAGTCTAAATGACACGTAGCAAGAACTTAAATCCAAGCGGCTCTGCGCTAAAACCTAACCCAAACCACGTGATGACGAACTCAACAAACCGCTCCAACAATCAGTCCAATCCATTTTTCCACCCGGGGGGATGTTTTCCACTCAGTGTTATTCAAATTGGTTCATATAACCATAAGCAGGTAGAAGCCACTCGCTGGTATTTATGGATCTCTAGCGACATAGAGTCGGGAGAAGCGGAAGCTGATGTGTGGGATCTACTATGTATGCACAAGCCCCCATACGTCACTTCAGCATAAATTGTCTATCTGCTTCATTTGACGGCAGATAGCGTGTGAGTTGGACACTCAAGCACGTGGTTGATGCTTAGCGGGTTGATACTTCTCAATGACATGCCGTATATGTTGACTAGGGATTTGGCCCTGTGGCTTCCATAGTCTTCAATGCTGGTGGAGTTGGGCATGAGGCTGGTGGCTTGCCGTCCCCATTGGCTTCGCATGCACCCACCAGCCTGGCCTGCACCCACCAACCTCGCCTGTCCACATGTTGAGAACAAATCAGAGGGAAACGAATGTGCTGAATTGTCTATCGTACAAAGAAGAGAAAAGAGAAAGCTTATGTATGACAGTGGGCAACATGCCCGGTGCGTCTCATACCCGGAGCCGGTCCGGAGTCATGTCATACCCGGAGCCGGCCCAGAGCCGGCCCGGAGTCATCCCATACCCGGCACCGGCCCGGAGTCATCCCACACCCGAGCATCCGGAGCTGGACGAGGCTCTTCAGGCTAAACCCCGAGTAGTCAACTACCGTCAACACCACATTACCCTCGCCTGCCCCCATTGATCTCGTCTGCCCCCATCGGCCTCGCGTGCTCCCATGCTGAGGAGGAGCACTCGGAACTAATATTCGGCTCCGGCTTTGGCAGTCGGCATGGAGTTGTCCTTCTCTCTCTTTCGTATATAAGTCTACAGTTTTCCTTCTCTTGTTTCGGTAAACAATCTATTCTCTTCTTCTCTCTTTCCATCATTCTTTGAGTCTCAACAGGATATGTGCTGATTCGAACTGTCTCATGCCGTGAAATACCTGACAAAATATAAACTCAAAGGAGTCGCACATAATTGTTTAGGGTAAACCACCTACTTCGTTTTAGCAATTTATGCCCCCACCTAACATATAGTAGAGCAAAAAACAAATTCGAAAACCCATCGCACCAAAACCGCCTTCGCCGCGAAAATTCCAATAAGAACAATGCAACTAAACGAAGACATAACGAAACAAACGAAAAAGCTTAAACTGAAAATGTGAACAACCTAATGCTCGATGTCCTCGATAATCTCCTGCGTCTCTACTCGGTCCTGCGCGATATCTTCAGAGGTCCCGAGTACATCCATCATCTCCTGAAACTGTTTCAAACACATCACGGTATCAGGATGTCCGTATCCTAAGGCCTTGATAAACCCTGTAGATGCTCGCTCGTATGCATCCTTTGCTTCCGTGAACCGTCTTTGTCGTTTGTAGAGATCAGCCATACACCACACATTGAGCAGAGTGTCAGAATGGTCAGGCCCCAACGCCTTCTCTCGCCCTTCGAGGGCCCGTCGATACAGTCGATCAGCTTGCCTGTACTTTCCCTGACTCTGTAGCACCATTGCCAAGTTGTTGACGCTGGTCAAAGTGTCAGGGTGGTCCGGTCCCAACACCTTCTCCTTTGCTTCCAGTGCCTGTCGATTAATCTGCTCAGCTTCCTCGTACTTTCCCTGTCTTCGTAGCACCAGAGCCAAGTTGTTGACGCTGGTCAAACTGTCAGGGTGGTCTGGTCCCAACACCTTCTCCGTTGCTTCCAGTGCCCGTCGATTCATCTGCTCAGCTTCCTCGTACTTTCCCTGGCTCTGTAGCACCATTGCCAAGTTGTTGACACTGATCAAAGTGTCAGGGTGGTCCGGTCCCAACACCTTCTCATACCCTTCCAGTGCCCGTCGATTCATCTGCCCAGCTTCCTCGTACTTTCCCTGCCTCTGTAGCACCAGAGCCAAGTTGTCGGCGCTGATCAAAGTGGAAGGGTGGTCCGGTCCTAACACCTTCTCCTTTGCTTCCAGTGCCCGTCGATTCATCTGCTCAGCTTCCTCGTACTTTCCCTGGCTCCGTAGCACCCGAGCCAAGTGGTCGGCGCAGGTCAAAGTGAAAGGGTGGTCCTGTCCCAACACCTTCTCCTTTGCTTCCAGTGCCCGTCGATTCATCTGCTCAGCTTCTTCGTACTTTCCCTGCTTCCGTAGCACCAGAGCCCAGTTGTTGACGCTGGTCAAAGTGTCAAGGTGGTCCGGTCCCAACACCTTCTCATACCCTTCCAGTGCCCGTCGATTCATCTGCTCAGCTTCCTCATACTTTCCCTGCCTCCGTAGCACCAGAGACAAGTTGTTGACGCTCCTCAAAGTGGAAGGGTGGTCCGGTCCCAACACCTTCTCATACCCTTCCAGTGCCCGTCGATTCATCTGCTCAGCTTCCTCATACTTTCCCTGGCTCCATAGCACCAATGCTAATTCGCTGACACTGTTCAGAGTCTCAGGATCGTCCTTGCCAACTGCTTCTCGAAGGGCAACAGAGCGTCTGCAATACATTTCCGCATTCCTAGAGTCTCCTTTTTGTCTGAGATGACATGCCATACGATAGAGAAGGGATGATGTTATGGGGCCGTCGGAATTATGCGTAACAACCAGAGCGTGCGGAAGGTAAGTCCACAAGTATGTCGGTTTTCGTGTCTGACACTCTGTGGAAATACTCGAGAAACGAGCTCCAGTGCTTTCATCTTCCATTCTTGTGTTTCCTTCTGTGAGAGATACGATTCAATTGATAGGTGTACTAAACGATGAAGTGCGAGCATTGTTCCGCCTTCGGCCCGGGTGACTAGTGAAAATCCAACAAGCTTTCCGATAGCTTTCCTGAAGAGAACTTTATTATCGATATCATCCAATTTGCTCGCTGCCAGCAGTTCCTCCTGTATGCCTTGGCGGTCTAAGAAGGAGATTAGCCGAAGAAAATCTGCAGCCAAAGGCAGTTGTTTTTCGATCTGTTTGAATGTGATGTAGTATGTGCTTAAAACACTCTCTGTCATATCACTTCCAGTACTTTCCAAGACCTCTCTATGAACGTCGTTAAATTGAGACAAAAGAAGCTCTTGCCGCGCCTGTTGCGTCGAATTAAGAAGCTCCAAGTACTCGGATGGCGACGTATTCATCTCGATCATGAATGACGTTGCACCCATGACAGCTAACGGAAGGTAGTCTAATGACTCAAGCAACTTTGAAACCGCTTCTGCGTCTTGCGCTGATTTGTAATGGGGGCAGCGCAGGGAAAAAAGCTGTGTGGCCTCCCCAACATCCATTGCGTTAATTTCAATTGCCTCGCAATTTAATCGGCTGGCAACTTGACGAGATCTCGTGGTGATAATTACCGCTCCCTTGGACCCGTGTGGAATGTACCTCGATAGGCTGGCATCGTTTCCAGCAAAGTCGGAGAGATCATCAGCACTGTCAAGAAAGAGAAGCCACTCGCCGCTCGCAGCGCTTTGGAACCACTCTTTAACTTTCGCTAGAATTTCTTCTTCTTTGTCTGAACTTTGCAGCCCAACATCTTCAGATATCTTTTTGTAGCCTTGGCTGAATTTTGTGTGTCCACTAGCATGCACCCAAAAGACATGGCATCTCCCCTGGCGGCGGTATGCACATTCGAGTGCAATCTGGGTTTTTCTAGCCATATGTATGTCAGCAGATATATATTAACCATGGTAAGGAGTAAACGGTGGAGAAAAAGTCAAATGTACCCAACTCCTCCAAGTCCATACAAAGCAATCCGTCGATGTCCGCTATCGCTCGCCAGCCCTTCTATCTCCTCAACAGTGCTTTTCCGGCCGGTAAATAATCTATTCCGGCCATAAGGAACTATCCAATGACAGAGAGCTGATGTATTAATACTCGATGCCGAAGAAACTCTCGAATGCGGGGGAGCAGCAACGGTCAGCAGGTCAGCCACTATCATAACTTTAGCGTTCGAACTCTCTCATCCTGCAACAATGATTATCTTACATTGTCTTGTGTTCCTCATATTCTCCGTTTCTGCTGCTTTGTGTATTTCCTCAGCATAGGTGTCGAGCTTGCTGGAAAGCTTAGAAAATTCTTCACTGGCGGATTTTCGTATAGACGAAAGAAATCTCCCTACTTCCGGTTAGCTGGAAATCCCATTGACATGTCAAAGGCAGCTGGAGAGTTTACTGATGGTTCCCTGAAGATAGAACGTCGTAGCCTTGATGCAAAATCCCAAGATGCTCTCGTAGAAACTATAAAAAAATATGGTGAGAACCGGTGAACCTTAACAGACATTCATTCCCAAGCCCATGAACCGAGGGTCACAAATTGCTTACGAAGGGTACCGGGTAGGAGCTCTGCTATCTAGCCGGCTTGCCCGGAGGCGGAGGGGGGGAGGGGAAGTTAGGGTTGGTCTGACATACTCTGAATAGAGTGAATACAGTATGAATAAAACTAAAACAAAACAAAGAGTCACAAATTGACTTACAGGACAAGTCTTCGCTCCAGGAGATTAGTAATACGATCCCGAAAGATTTCCGCATAATCATGAAACCGTTCCAGGGCGAAGGTAATCTTAAATACGAGCTCGCACGCCATTTCATAACTATCAAATATATCCCGTGCAATCTGTGCAATCATGGCTTCAGTATTCACAAGTCCGGGCGAGGAGTGTCATCGGATACCACAAGAACAAACTTAACTCCGCCCCATACAAGTGCCGATATATTTGGATCTTAGAACTTCAGGTAATGCATAACCACCCGGGAATGCTTGCAACATACTTGTTTGAATAGCAGTGCTCACCACTCCCTCAAACCGGCAAAGCTTGCTGATGACGCTCTCAGAGGCCCGACGAAGTACACGCTGGACAGCATTCCGCTCGGATTCGTTGTTTGTCTCTGCATTTCGAACGGCATTTAATACCTCCTGGATGGTATTTCGACCTTTGATGAGTGCGAACTGCTTTTCTTTCAGCTTTCCATCGTCGTGGAGTTTTTGGTAACACTGGAATGCTTGGCGGTAGACTGTTGCCAGAGGGTCGGTATCGCTGGTTGTCGCCATTTCGGTGGTCTCAGTTGGGGGTATGTACCGTTAGGTAACCGGTCACCCAGGTTGTGTGAAGAAATACTGAAGTGAAATGAGTGGAGAATTTGCTGGCGATCTGCAGAGCGAAAAGCGGGGTACCTATGCCCACCCTTGGCGTATGTTTGGTTATCGCACAGCATGAGACAGGGTTTCTGGAATTGGTGTGTCGAGCCCGGCGGCTGCACTTGATTGGCAGATATATAAGAAGTAGGCTGCAGAGTGGTGTGGTGCATCGTTGGACCGGGATTGGACGGCATGGCGGCTATTAAATGTCTAATGGAATATAGTCGTGGCCAACCTTGGCGCAGTAGAGTAAGTACGAGTGTTAGTTAGAGCCGCATGCCGCTCTACACAACTAGGTACTAGGTTCACCAGACAAGGCGACTGATGAAAGTCAAAAACATTCGCTAGTTACAGCTTAATAGAATCCCTGGCTGAGCGGATAAACTCAGGGCATCTCTAAAGGAAAAAGGATTGATCCTATTTCTGTCTAGACAACAGACACAAGATATCATATAAAGCCCTACTACATCACTTACAGCGATTCGGATGCTATGTCAATAGACTAATTCCAACCACAACGTTGAGGCAAGTTTAGCCCTAGGTCAAAACCCTGCATGATGGCCGACTATACTCACAACTCCACCACCGTCTGAAGGATATGGGACCCTGAGTTCAGAACCGTCAGAACACAGTCGGATGTCATTTTTGATGAGGAACACAACGCATATTGTTATTGTATGGGGAGAACCGTGTGTACAGACTAAGGTACAGAGTGAAGAGAGTGAAGAAAGAGAGAGACTTGAGATATATACAGGAGGCATCAGCCCCAGTTACAGCCAGCTGTATCAGACCCTTGTACATATGTAACACATACGTCTCATGCACACAAGGTGGTGAAAAGGATATCTTTGAACTCCTGCAAGAAGAAGAGTATATCGAGGAAATTGACACTGGAGATTGACTTCTCCAAGCACAAGTCGACGATACAAGTGGAGATGGACTTCTCCGAGCATGTTACACGTAAGAGACGGATGGCGGGTTCATGCACGATCACTCGCAATGTTCCCGATTAGGAGTGTTGCATGTATACTTAGAACATCAGCGCCCGTAGGGCCTGCTACGGATATACTTAGATAGTGAGGCTTTGTAAGGCTTATGGATACGGGCTGATGATACGGGCTGACAAAGCGGGCTGGTGATACGGTCTGACAAGGCTCAGCCGTATCTATATATAGATGGAGTATACGCACCTGCTCTTTGGAAGTACTGTATATATATATGGCCATTTGGCCTCGTAGATAAGTCAATCAAGCATCTATTCGTACACACATAGTAACAAGGAGTGTTGCAATATGCTACTTGACCGACGTCATCTGTCATGACGGTGCATCCGTTGACGTCATCTATCATGACGGTGCGGCCATCTCTGGATCAGCTTATGGTGGCGTAGGACTTCATGACCTCCATGCCTCGGCCTGACATCATGACACTGTATTTACCATACTATATAAGAGAAGTCATTCTCCACGAATATAGAAGATAAGACAAGAAAAACTCTAGAACTCCTAAGTTTAACAGGTTATGAGCCCGGCGGTCGCTATCATCTACGTTCTACTCCGCTACTCTATTTATATCTCACGATCTACGAGAGCCTCCACAACCCTAACCCTCACACTGAAACTCAACGCCGTCACCAACGTCATGTCAATTATCACCAGGTCTACCGAGACCCATACAGTTATGGATCCTCTGAAACTAGAGGTCAAGTCAGCGACATCTGCCAAAGAAATCGGGTATGCATCTATCGGATTGGCACTCAACACACGATGCAGAAACGCAGTCGCCACCATAACCATGTTGGAGCGGTTGTTGAGTTCGTCATCACGTGGTTTGGGTTAGGTTTTAGCGCAGAGCCGCTTGTATTTAAGTTCTGCATACGTGTCATTTAGATCAAGTCAGTCAAGAGAGAGAAGGTATGGTACAACAAACCATGGCCGTGGCAGATACGGAAAAGAAGACGGACCAAAAGACGGATGAGGAGACGGACGACATATGAAATACCGGAGCACCAACTGCAACATAAACAGTCATACAACCGACAAATGCAGAAAGAGAAAGTGCGCCCAGAGCGGACAAGGTAGATACGGAAGTGCAAAAGATATACCCAGAAACGATAAGCGGACATGCTACCACTGTGGACTCCCTGGTCACTTCAAGGCTAATTGTTGTACCGAACTTTCTCTCTTGACTGTCTAAATCTAAATAACACGTAGCAAGAACTTAAATACAAGCGGCTCTGCGCCGAAAACCTAACCCAAACCACGTGATGACGAACTCAACAAACCGCTCCAACACTAATTGCATTCAGTACAAGCGGGCATAGCAGCAGTGAACCAAAGTTAATAAATCTCAGGCTACCATTACGGAATCTCGTTCCAGGGCTGGTGTTCGTGATTTACATTAACTTGCCGATCATGCAGCCGCCTTGTTGTTGTTGTTTATTCATACTGTATTTACTCTAGCTAGAGTATGACAGGACCCTGAACACCTCCGCCTCCGGGCGAGCCGGTTAGATGGCGGAGCTCCCACCCACTACCCTTCATCCCCGCTGACAAATGGGGCTCTCAGTTGAGGCGGAATATAGAAGCGAGTTAGCGAGCAAAAGATGGGATTCCAGTAATAAAGGAATTGATTGTGATTTGGAGGTTCAGGACGGCGCTCCTAAGCAGCTTGGCCCGGCTTGCTTGATATGTGGGCCGCTGTGACCGCGTCACCGGCAGGCAGATGTTCGGGCATAGACTGGCCAGCACTGAAATTGAATATCCGGGCCGGCCTGCAGTGATCTGGTGGCAGGCTTGCATATTTTCAATGCCTGCATAAGCATGCATGAGCTTGCATACATGTGCATCAAATTATAAATACTGCCAAGCCTCATGGGCATGAACTGCCCTGGCTTTCTGAGGATGGAGCTAGCTGCTGGAGTCAAAATCTAGCTGGAGTTGAATAGCTACCCTATTTCAATATCTTAGATATTTAGAAATGATTCTCTGTTGTACCCAGAGGTGTCGAATACATCAGTGTTGAATTGCGTTCTTGAACACACACAACCAAACATAGTGGTATCAAAAGAAACAAATTCAGGAAATCAATGAACAGCATTTAATGACGAAATTACCAGGCAGTAACATATATGAGTTGTTTTGAATCTTGTGTCCCCATTCAAACAGTATCAGAACCCAATGTGCAGAACAGAAAGTGCAGAGAGATGTAATGATCACAGCAGTCCAATTGCTGTTTAGAATTCATTTTAAAATTTGTAGCAGCTAGTGGGCATGTGTCTGTCATTTGTTGGTATATAACAAAATTATTAAGGGTTGCTGGTCATTGCTTTGCCTCGGTGAAGGGCCTGCAATTTAGGTTTCAAGGGCTCCATGGTATTTATATATAATTAATTGGCTTTAGCTGAAAAGGTTGTAATTTCTTTAGGTAATAGGTACTAATTTTATTAGATATAGGATTGTACACTTCTCAATTACATATTTATACAATGTTTATACCCATCAGCATGCCTTCAATAAGGATTTTCAGTACTGAAACCAGATTGCACCAGTGAGGGAGTACAAACAAACAGCGTCGCCATTCATATATATATCAAACGAATTTTATGTATATTTAGATATTGGTTTGAAATATTACAAGGAGCTGATGTTGCGGCAGTCCAGATCTCACTGCTTTGTGACTTTTTTTCATTAAATTAATACAAATAAAACACATATGTTGAGTAGCAATGCAGGAATAGGCATTAAGGGTGAGATTGTCGATAATAACAGAAACATAACTACAACTTTTGACTGTATCCGAAAAGCAGTTATAGCCCTGGGATGTTCTGAACATGCAATTCAATATTATGAAATACCATGGCAAAAAATTAGAGAGATTAAGTTACGTAAGGGAAGATACATTATAAAAGTAATTTTGGGTTAACTAAGCTAGAGATGGGCAACTGGTGAAAAATAGGGGGGAAACTTTATATACTGACAATTATACTTTAGATGAAGTAAATCTTATAATTAAAGTTTTAACAGATGGATATGATTTAAAATGTACTATAAATTCAAAGAGGGTAAATTAGATGACATTTATCATAGAATTTATATAGGGAAAAAATTTGTTGATAATTTAATACCTTTGATTGTTCCTTATATGCATAAAATATTTCTTTACAATTTGCCTTGTGGCTAGTTTCAATTTTAATATAGAGGTTCATGTAATCAGTTGGTCTGCATGAAACCTTTATATTAATACATACATATATTTATATACATTAAATAATTATAACATCAGTGATTTTTTATCATAGTATAAAATTTGCAGTTGGCTGTATGCTGGAACTGCTGTAGAGCTCTATATACTATAAAATAAACTGAGAGTTTTTCGTGATAATTATAAAGATTGGACGATCAGACGGGAAGTTAAGTTAATTAGACTATAACCCCTTAACGATCACACGCCAACGTCCAGAGTACTATCATTCTCTCTGATACTGGATGAAGATATGATCTGATCCCTTGGGAAAACAAGGAAGAAAGGTAACTTTCTCTTTAAATTAATTTCTAAAGACTGTACTCCATTTATTTGGGATCGGATAGTTGGAATCGTTTAAAGTAACAACATAAGTGCGATGTCGGCTTAGCTCATCCAGATAAACGCAGAATTATCAAGGGTACGGCTGTTCGTCGTTTAATGAGCTACAGAGCTGGGTTATTTTATAGCCCCATCAACCTTATGGGTTGATGTAAACCGGGTGAATTGCAAGGAACACTCAAGGCGAAGCCTTGAGTCCATTTGCAGCGAAACTTTATCTAGTGTATAGTAATAATAACTATAAAGGAAAAGAACGTTCAACGACTAGAAGGTGAGTACACTAACAATAATCCTTCCATGAGCGCCCGGGACTAATTATAAAAAACAAACCAAATTCATCGGAGTATACCACTGACGGCAGGCTGAGGGACTTCGGTGTAAAGGGGGGTAAGGGAATCATTAATGAACATAATCTAGTAAAGATTAAATCTCTAACAATAGCTTTATTAAAGCCTTGGCTGCTTGGTGCATAATAATCGGGGACTCTCCCACTGATGAAAAGTCTTTCGTTCATCTACCCTGTCAATGAATATTCAATCAGATTAAAACAAATATATATGGAAAAATGTTACAAAACACAATTGGATGCAGTAAATAGGTCGGAATATAGCCAAAGAGATTTATAAAAATAACAGTCAGCTGGGATCCTGGTTTACAAAAATAATCATCAGGAAAATGCAATTTCCTCCCTGGCCTGGCACCCACCTTCCAGGATCATCCTTGGGGCTCGGGAGGCTCCCAAACCCTCCGGTATCGTTTTACAATGCTTCGACGCACTTCAGGCAGCTCCCGGTGCACCTGTAAACTTTCCACAATCGCACAGAAGCACGGGAAGATACTCCGGGAGCCTCCTGGAGAAATGGCGAAGTTTCGGACCCTCCTGGAGCTCTAGCCAAGTTCTTTCGAAATCTTGACTGTTGTTCTCTATTTCACACGGTGTCGGCACACCTGACCCCTGAGTGTCGGCGCACCGAAAACTACTTCAAGGATGCTTGACGCATCTGAGATGGTGAGATCGTCATCACTCCTGAGAGGCTCATCGCTTTTGAGACGCTCAAAACATATGAGATCCCCGGCGCTCCTGAGATGCTCAACGCTCCTGCGACACTCCAAACATATGAGATCCCCGGCGTTCCAGAGATAGTCGGCGCTCCTGAGATGCTCGGTGCGCCTGAGATCCTCAGCGCTCCTAACATTCTTGGCGCTCCTGGCATGCTCAGCCCTCGGCACTCGTAAAATTCTCGGCGCTCCTGAATTCACCTTTGCACAGGCTTTAGAAGAGGTTGAAATCATGATTCCATTGATATCTACAATATATACAGTGTTGGACGAAAACAAGGGAGATGACGAGATGACTCAGAAGTAGCCATGTAGATGAACGAGATGGATCTCAAGTGGGCTTGAAGTGAGTTTAAAGAGAGATGGACGAGATGGATTTCAAGCGGGCATGGACAGAGATTGAGGCTGCCAAGCACAAGTAATTGTGAGACAGACGGTCGCTGAAGAGAGATGGACGAGATGGATATAGAGCGGGATTAAGTCTGCCGAGCACGAGTAATTGTGAGAGAGACGGTCTCTGAAACTGGTTGCTGAAAGTGAGGGCAAGACAGAACGCGAGTAATTGGTGCGAGATCTGGCTTGGAAGATGTTAATGAACGATCACGAAGCTGAGTGGAGGACTTAGCTTGGGTAGAGAGGAGAGGCTGCACGTACGGTGCTCGCATGGGAGGGACAGTCGGTTGCAGCAGCCGACTGCAGAGAGCGAGGGCCAGATGGAGTGCGAGGGTAATTGGTGCAAGACCTGGCTTGAGAGATATTATCCCATGATCATAAAGCCGAGTGAAGGACTTAACTTGGATAACAGAGGAGTTAGTCTCTGAAGTCAGCTGGGAAAATGAGGACCACAGGTATACGAGAGTGATCGATCGAGCGAGGACTGATGAGACCTGGCTCATAATGTGTTATTAACTAACTGTTGACTCGCAATGCACTGGGGAGGCGATTAACTCTGGTAAAGCTGGATGCAACTAGAAGGAAAGAGGGAGAAGATGGAGGAGAACTTGAGAGCGGCAGAGGGACGAAAGCTCTGGGAGCTTGGATTCGTACACGAGAAACGAGGACTCGATGTGGTAAGTTGCATTCGTATTCTCGTCTATTCTGTTTGACAAGTCAGACCTCCTAACCCAAAATCGCAGGTCGCACCCAAATCAGAGGTGCAATTTCGGCCAGCCAAGCCTTACAAGGCTTAGTCCATTGGCTATCAAACAGATTAGACAAGAATACGAATGCAACTTACCGAATCGAGTCCTAGTTTCCCTCGTACAAATATGAACTCTGAGAGGGCTTTCGTCCATCTGTCTCTCTGCAGCTCTCAAACTCTCCTTCATCTTCTCTCTCTTTCCTTCTCTCAACCTCGTCCCATCCAGATTTTCTAGAGTTAAGTTCCCCCCTGAGCATCGCCAGTCATCAGGCGGTTAACATCATGAGCCACCACTAGAGTCAGCTCTGATCCGTCCTTGCTCGATCGATCACTCTCGCATACAGTGTGGTACTCGTCTCTGCAGCCGGCTTCGGAGACCGACTCCTCTCTTATCAAAGTTAAGTCCCCCACTGGGCTTTGCGATCATGGGATAACATCTCTCAAGCCAGGTCTTGCACCAATTACACTCGCACTCCGTCTGGCCCTCGCTCTCTAAAGCAGGCTGCAGCTACCGACTCTGCCGACTCTGCCTCCCATGCGAGCACCATATGTGCAGCCTCTCCTCTCTACCCAAGTAACTTGGATCAAGTTAAGTTCTCCATTCGGCTTCGTGATCGTTCCTTAACATCTTCCAAACCAGATCTCGCACCAATTACTCGCGTTCTGTCTTGCCCTCACTTTCAGCAACCAGCTTCAGAGACTGTCTCTCTCACAATTACTCGTGCTCGGCAGTCTCAATCCCGCTCAATATCCATCTTGTCCATCACTCTTTGAACTCCCTCCAAGCCGGTTTGAGATGCATCATGTCCATCTCTCTCCGATCCTACCGGTGATCCGTGTTGTTAATCTCTCCAAGCCCGCTGGAGATCCATCTCGTCATCTCTCTCCAAGCCCACTGGGGATCTATATCGTCATCTCTCTTCAAGCCTACAAGAGATCTATATCGTCATCTGTCTCCAAGCCCGCTGGAGATCTGTCATCTCTCTCCAAGCCCGTCTTATGTCCCCCTTTGTATTAGTCCAAGTGTATTTATAGTGTAGATAGTTGGATATCAATAGAAACTACAATTTCAAGCACCTATGTTCCCATACTAGTGCTACTCCAGCACGTTGGTGATTGCGCTCGAGCACAAACAAGTATCTCATGAACTCCAGAATCATATACCAGTGCTCCTGGAAGCTCCCAAACCTTACACCGGTGCTCCTGGAGGCTACAGAACCATGCACTGGCGCTCCCGGAGGTTCCAGAACCTCACACTGGCGCTTCCGGGCGCTCCAGAATCTTGCACCAGTGCTCCTGGAGGCTCCAGAACCTTGCACTGGTGCTCCTGGAGGCTTCAGAACCTTGCACTGGTGCTCCCGGAGGCTTCAGAACCTTGCACTGGTGCTCCCAGAGGCTCCAGAACCTTGCACCGGTGCACCCGGAGGCTCCCAGAGGCTCCCAGAGGCTCTGCAGAGTGCGTCATTCCAAATCAACCTCCGCAACCTCTGGAGGGTCCCGGGGCTTCCGGGACCGGACGATTGACTTTGCTGATGTTGCCTAATGAGTGTATTGTCAACTTACTTAAAGCAAACAGTTGTAGGTTGATTATTCAGTGATGAAAGTGTGATGAGGCGTACTCAAACAGGTGGAGCTCGTCTTAGTGTTACATTAGGAATTCCTGGTTTACCTTATATAACTCATTTATTTAAATTATTTGAGTCTTTAACAGACTCTGGTATTTTACATCTAGAAGTCAATAACATAATTACAGGTAATTCCTATATCACAATTAGATTTAAAACGGTGATGTTACCCTTGTTGGAATACTATCATCAATTGCTTTATCATATTGATGAAGTAACACAATGATATCTTAAAAGAGCAACTTAAAATATACATAGTTTGATAACTTTAGTTGTTTTAGCTTATCTAATCGTGGGAGATGGTAATTTGAAAAAGTCCCTGGGGGCGGCTTTACCACCGTGTTGGTGTACTGATCTGAAGATATGCTATTAAAGATCTTCACACATGAGGATGCGCCTTAGCGTCTTCAAACATTTACTCATACTTCACCGATTTCAATACATGTTCATACTTGTTATGTGCAGCTGATTTTATCAGGCCTTGGTATTTGTTATGTATTAGTTTGTGGGGGATTCCCTGACAGATGGTAATGATGTTGCCCTCCATACATTTAGAATGGACATTGGCTGTGCCGATGGGTATTGTCAAGGGTTCAAGGTTTGGATTTCGAGGGGTTATAAAAACCGACAGAGGGTACCGTGATCGCGGGTATGGCGTAACAAATCAGAGACTCGTATTCCGGAATCACAGAAGTGAACAGGGGTTGTTACCGCAGCTATTGATTGTTATGTTGACTAGAGATCGAGTGAAGACAAACCAATCGTCCACAAAACTATTGTTCTCATGTACAACTTATGCAACCATCGTCAACTTTACTCACCTGTTCCAAAATTCATCCAAACCTTACCCAACTATGTAGGCAACCCATTCAATCTGCAGCCCTTGTTATGACCATCAAGCCATATTTACAACACGACTAACAAAACCTCAATCCTTCCAACGAAACCTGATTCCTTTCCACGAAACCTGAATCTTTCCAAAGAGACCTGATTCCTTCCTTGCGTCCTGTATTCCTTTTATATATTCCATCAATCATCACTCCTCCTCCGATCCACACTCGACACAACCATGACTGTAGCTCCCCCTCCCACCATTGGAGTTCCGACGAGGCTGTTGATCCTGGTTTACCAGGTGGTTCTGCGTGGAATATATTGATGGCTTGAAGACTGTCCATGTTGACTGCTGGTTCCCAGTGCCTTCGATTATAGCCCTTCCGGTTGACCAGATACTTTAGCTCTCATCGAAATAGCCTGTATTCTTCAATATGCGTGACTTGGTATTCTTCTTGTCCGTTTAAAATAACAGGAGGTAGTCCTGATTTGATTTGTTCGGACAATTGGTCGTTTGAGCCTGTGCCTAGGCGGGAGATTGGTTGTACTGGGTGTATATGAATATCCTTAGGTTGATCTGATGGGTAGGGCCACTGGCTGATGCCTTTGGTGATTTTCTATGCTCCTATGTGTGTCCAGTCTTGCTTTTTGCTTGGTCTCTGTGTTGAAATATTCCTAGCGTTCATTCATACTCTGTCGCCAACAGCCATCTCCATTCCTTCGCTGCATTGTTTGTTATTTTGTTCTGCTTGAATTGATTGTGCTCAGATCATTTCAGCTTTCATCTGTGCGAAGATTTCATTCATTTTATGCGACAGGATTTTGGCGTTTATTTTGCTGATATCGTTTCCCTTGTGTGCTGGATGTTGACTAAAAGTCATCCTTGGATGGAAACCGTAATTGCCAAAGAATGCTGAGCAGCCTGTTGTTTCTGAAGAATGGTTATTTGATGCAAACTCTGCCATTGGTAGCTACAACGCCCAGCTGTTTTGCTGATAATTGACCAAACTCCTTACAAACTGTTTCATAATTGCATTCAATTGCTCCGTTTGGCCGTCGATTTATGGATAAAATGCAGTCAAGAGTCTTCGTCTGATTCCGAGTCTTTTGCAGACATGACTCCTCATTTCTGATGCCATTTTGGGTCCTCTGTCCGATACTATGGTGTCTGGTAGTGTTAGCAACGGTTCCAAATTACGGGTCCGGGTCGGTTCCGGGTCGGAACCGCTTGTGATTGGGCGGTTCGGTTCCATGGGCGGTTCGGAACCGGAACCGACCCGAACCCGCCGGGTTTTGGCAGGTTTCTTCTCTAAAACTATCGCTCCAATTAAGTATGTGAGTTCTGATTGGATCGCGACATGTTCTATACGTAGATTATGCAGTTTTTGACGCTCTTTCACCTCCCGCTCTCCGATTTGCGATACGATTAGTATTCGTTGAGTCGCTGCGAAAAACAGTCGATTTTGGCCGCGTTTTCGGCCTTATTTCACAGCGACTCAACGAATACTAATTGTATCGCAAATCGGAGAGCGGGAGATGAAAGAGCGTCAAAAACCGCATAATCTACGTATAGAACATGTCACGATCCAATCAGAACTCAAATACTTAATTGGAGCGATAGTTTTAGAGAAGAAACCTGCCAAAACCCGGCGGGTTACCGTTCGGTTCCGGGTTTTAACCGCCTTTGATTGGGCGGTTCGGTTCCTTGGCGGTCCGGTTCCGAACCGGACCGCGGCCGGGTAACCCGGACCCGTTGCTAACACTAGTGTCTGGTAAGTCGTATGATTTGAAGACATTTCATATAAACATTTCGCCCAATTTCTTGCCATTTGTATCGTTTCGACATGGTTCCAAGTGCCTCATCTTTGATAGTCTATCAACTACCACCCATATGGCATTATACTCTTCGCTGTCTGATAACCGAACCACAACGTCCATTCCCAGATCCTTCATGTTTATTGCGGTATTCCCAGTGGTTTTAGCTATCCTTGTATCTTTTGATTCCTTGGTTTACTGCGTTGTCACACATGGCAATTCCATATATACCTATCCACGTCTGTTCTCATACCTGGCCATTGATGATTCCTTTTCAGTAAATCCCAGGTTTTTGCTCGTCCTGGATGTCCGGCTGTTGGTGAGTCGTGATGCTCCTGTATCAACTGTAATTTATTTAATTCATATTTGACTTCCGTTCTGTTGATGCATAGTCATTCGCGGTTGTCAACCAGGCAGTCGTTGCATTCAATTTGAATTCAGTTCCACAGCTCCTTTGGATCGGTTTCGTTTTGATATACCACTTCCACAAATGCCACTACAAGTTCTTGTTGTATTCTCTTATCGAGATTCTCCGTTTTGAGTACGATGTGTCAGGTTTTTTCTGCTCCCTCCTTCGGTGGAATATCTGCTGGCATTATGGTGAGTACATTGGGTATCTGTCTCTCTTTTTCTGGGCGGAAAACACTCTCAAACTTGAATGTCAACAGGAATTCAGACCACCGAGTTTGCCTTCAATTGAATAACTTTGACGTCATAAAGTATTCCAGGTTCTTGTGGTCCCTCTGTATCTTGATTGGATGTGCTGACCCTGTCCATTCCGGTCTCAATTGTTCGACGGATTTAACAATAGCTAGCAATTCTTAATCAGGTCTCTAGTAAAATGGTACCAGCTTTTTCTTTAGCCTTGTGAATGATTGGACTACCCCGCTGTAATTCCTAATGAATCTTCAGTAGATGTTGGCGAATCCTAATTATTCTTGGACCTCATTGAGTTTGTTGGGTTTATCCCACTCCTTGACCGCCATTACCTGTTCTGGGTCAATTCTGATTCTGTTAACACCAACTACTCGTCCCAGATATTTAACTTCTTGTTGATGGAATTCGCATGTTTTGGCTTTCAGGTACCATTCCGCTTCCTTCAACGTTGCCATTACTGCTCTGATATGTTCCTGATGTTCCATTAAGTTATCACTGTAGACAAAATGTCGTCCAGAAATGCCGTACAGAAGATGTCCAGACACGGTTCGAGTGTATCATTGATCAATTCTTGGAAATATGCTGGTGCATTCGTGAGTCCAAAGGGTATAACCAGCGATTCGAATAAGCCATAGTGGGTCCGAAATGCAGTCTTCCATTCGTTTCCATCTGCGATTCTGATCATATTGTAGGCGTCTCAGGCTTCTCACTTGTTATACCACCTAGCCTTCGATAATCGCAATAAGGTCTCTTGAATCAAATGTAAAGGGTATTGTTTCTTGATTGTTTCCTTGTTTAACCCTCAATATTCTATGTATAACCTGACGCCTCTGTTAGGTTTGTGTGCAAACAGTACTGGCGCCCCGCATGGTGATAACAATGATCTGATGAATCACTTTGACAGGTTTTTTGGAATCTATTCCTTCAAGACTTGTAACTCCTCTCTTGAAAAGCTGTAGAGTGGTCCATATGGCGGTTTAAAGCCCTCCCGGAGTGTGATCTTGTGGTCGTATAATCTATGTAGGGGTAGTTATTCAGTAATATCCTTGTCAAAGAGGGGAAGAAACTCATGTTATTCTTTTGAAATTATTTGATCCTGCAGTTTTTCTTGAAGATCCTTTATCTTGATGGTCTTGTGGATTTCATATAATATTACCACATATACTGTGAATTTTTCCTTCTTGTTGCGTCTAATGAATGCTGCTGCTGCTAATGCACATATGTCCAATTACGGTTTGTCCTGTTCCCCTGTTGTTTCCATATGATTACCCAACACCCATATGCTTGAATGATGTTGACAGTGTTGTTAACACTAACTGCTTTCGAATCCAATTCTCTTCTTTTGGAATTTGATTGTGATATCATGAAGTTGTAACCATGCGAGTCCCAACATTATAGGAGAGCGATATAACATCGTAACAAACGCAGATAATTGTTGTTAATATTCCCGTATTTCTAAGTCAAGTACAGCCATAGTTGTAATCGTTCCTTATCTGATGGGTCTTCCGTCTATGACTTCTAATTCTCTTGTAGGTTTTAGCACCTTTTCTTGAAACTGATGATGGCGGACGAAATCTTCGTCAATAAATGCTATTCCAGTTGCTCCGCAATCTATCCAAGCATAGGTATCAATGATTTTATCTTCTATTTTCAGTGAATATTTCACTACGAGGTGTTTGATTTCCATAGATGATTCCATTATCTCTGCGCTTTGAATAGAAAACTGACAGATACCAAAACAAACATTAACTGACAAAGGAGATTTGTTTCCAGTGCAATTGCCATCCTGATTGCCCGGGACTAAACTTTTCCCGACTCCACTTCCTTTTCTATCCTTGTTCCCGAATCTGTGTCTTCTTCATTTTCTGCCTTTTTGAATGGTGATACCTCTGTCTGCTTTGAGGCTGCCTTTAATTGATTTGGGCATGATGCTGCGAAATGCCTGTTATCTCTACAGTACATACATTATCCTCCTTCCCTGCCTCTTGTTTGTTCTGCAGGTGTAATGTGTCTCCCTGTAACCCACGAAAGGTCCATTGGTGCAGGTACATGATAGTAATCAATCGTTCCTGCTGGTGCCATGGCTGGGGCGGATGTGGAGTTGGACGTTGGGTTGGCCTTTTTGTATCCGTCCCACTGTCTGGACTTGTTATCCACAGTGTGTCTTCTCAAAGGTGAATCACGTTTTGGACAGAGTTTGGCATATTTTACTATGCTTGTGGTTCCTCGATAAATTGCACATAGTCTTTAAGTTTTTTAGACAGACCGTTTCGTAACACGTCCATTTGAACATCTGCGTTCCATTTGACCTCTGCTATGTATCTTTGGAATTCTGCATAATATTGGGAGAATTCACAGTCTCTTTGTCTGAGTCTCAAGAGTTCCCTCTTGGCCGTTGCTGCATTGTTTTGATCTCCGAAGGCTAGATCCAGCAGGTCAATCAAGTCTTTTAGGGTATGATGTTTGACGTCCCTGAAAATTTAGTTACATGGTGGCATTAACTGTGCCACAGCCACTCTATTCAGGGATCCGACTGTATACCTTAGCTTCTTCTGTGTGGAATTGAATGCGTTTCGTTTTTCAACTATCTTCAAGGCCAGCTGCACCTTCCACCCTCGAAGTTCCTTCCTATCTTCTCCAGAGAAACTGGCAATATAATTTAGCTTCTCTTCACTTTCTTCTGTTTTTTCCCGTTTCCCTTCTCCTTTCTTCCATCCACTTCAATACTCAGGTTACCTGTTCGTGATTCTCTTCTGCCAGGTCCCTGAATTTCTCCATCTGTGCTTGAGCATCTTCCACGTCTTGCTTTAATTCTGCTATACCTGGATTTCTCTCTTCCAGTTGTTGTTCTAGATTCCTAATTTTCTCTTCCAGATCTCTATGGTTGCATGTTTGGGTTGTTTCCTCCCTGGATTCTATCACCTGCTGGGTGAACAGTAACTCCTACTTCAGGTTGTCCCGCCCCTGGATAACTATTTTCCCTTCTGCCAACAGTTCTGATATTCGTACTTCCGAATTCTTTCCAGATTGCTGTGACTTTAGCAATTGGTTCAATCTGCCGGTTGTTGGAAGTTGAGACAATGCTGTCAGCCCGCTGTTGATCTCCTGTATGTGTTGCATGAGTTGTGCTTCGTTCATGATCTCCGTGTTTTTTGCTGCCACGTTCTCCAATTCCAGCTTTAATGTGCACGTTAGCCTGGCATTGCGAGTTGGTCTTGAGGAACCTTCTGAGATGCTGACTGTGGTGTTGAGAGGCTGTTGTGAGGAGGTGGGCTGCTGTAAAACGGGAGTGTGTTTTTCTCATCAGGTGGTCAATTACCTGGTTGGTGTTTTCCTGGATATGATGGATTGCTGCTTCAATTGCTGCTTCAAAAAATGGATTGACCATCTACCAAATAAACAGCTCGTGTGTTCTGGGTGTTCTTATGATAATCAGCGGAGTTGGTAGTGAAGCCGAATGTAATTGTTGATGTACTCCCTTTCCTTCATTGGCTTTTCGTTCATTATAGTCTGTCCAAGCAATTTGACAATGTGTGTCCATGTGTATTGCTTTGATTGTGGATTCGAATTCTGTGCATTGGGCGTCCGCCTGTCTTCTGATTGTTGTATGTGTACCACTGCATTGATTTTCGCAGTAGCACAGTTCTTCTTCATGGCAACTGACGTGCAGACTGCAATACTTGGTTCAAAAGTTCTTAAAAACAGGGTTGTCAATGTGCAGTCCTGCTCCATATCTTGCAGCTTCTGTCCAGTAACAATTCCAGGAAGATTCCACTTGTGGTTCGTCCCAAAAATACTTTTCAAGGGGTTCTTCGGTCTCAGTGAGGATAGCGTCGATGCTATAAAACAGATTCAATGGTTCTTGTTCAAAAAGTGTGGTAGTTCGACCAGCTAGATAGAAGAAATTGATTTGGGAGAGTTGGGGTGTGTTTCTGTCGTACTTTGGCATTTACTTGAATATGCTTGGTCCTTCTCATCGAAATTTCCAGATGAACATTTTGCAAATATGTCTCCAAAAACTTTGTACCGTTAATTGGATTTCGAAGTTACCAACAGATTTAATCCCCATGCACTTCAGGTTGCAAGAACAGTGACAAAAGTAACACCCGCTTTGGTCATAATAGTGGCACATATACTAAATTATTACCGATCGAATTGATTGTTGACACGTTTTTCTGTCAAGGGATCAAAGCTTGGAGTTCCAGGGGTTATATACACCGATGCAGGGTACAGTGATCGCGGTTACTCCGTATCAAACCAGAGACTGGAATTCTAGAATCACAGAAGTCAACAGAGGTTGGTGCCAAAGCTATTGATTGTTGTGTATACTAGTGAATGAGTGAAGAACAAACCTATCCTCCACCATACCATTGACCTTATATACAACTAATGCAACCATCGTCATATTTACTCACTTGTTCCAAAATAGATCGAAACCTTACACAACTATATATGCAACCCTTTCAATCAGCAGCCCTGGTCATAACCATCATGCCTTATTTACAATGCAACTAACAAAACCTGATTCCTTCCCACAAAACCTGATACCTTCCAACGAACCCTGATTTCTTTCCACAAAACCTGATTGGTTCCTTGCGTCCCATATTCCTTATATACATTCCATCGATCATTACTCCTCCTCTGATCCACACTTGACACAACCGTGACACGTATCCGGCTGGTTAGCTGATGGATAGTTGTGGAGTGGAGACTGCATGACTTATGCTTAGGATAGGTATGGGTAGTAGCGATTGAAGTGTTTTGAATTAAAATCAGTCCCTTCACTTTCTGTCCCAGGGTGTGTCGAAGTGATCAATTGATTGATCATTAATTATATGTGTAGATGCATAATAACGGACCAGTACCAACACGGCTGCCTGTGAAATAGTCTCAGGATTGAACTTATGCAAATGATACAACATAAATGAAAACAAACGTCATAAGACCCAATCTCAAAAAAATTTATGAGTTTCAACTTTCACAGTGGGGACTTTTTAAAATATTGAGAAATCTAAAAGTCAAATTGAGCATGTGGTGAAAGATAAATCAGGTGTGTATATGTGAGTAAACAATTTAAATACGAAGTGTTACATAGGCAGTAGTATTAATCCAGCTATAAGATTGAAAACATATACTAGAATGAATACAAGTTCAATATCAAGTATTAACATGGCGATATGTGGAGCGATTAGAAAATAAAGATTTTCCAAATTTAGACTTAAAATACTAGTGAGTTGTGACAAACATAGTGTATTGCAAAGAGAGCAGTACCATATTGATCGTTTTAAGCCAAAGTACAATGTAAACTCTAAACCAGGATCATGATTAGGGGCAAAGGATAGCCCAGTTACTATTGCAAAAATGAGCGCCTGAAGCCATTCTGAACTTACTCGTGCTAAGCTACAAGGCCATAGACTTAGCCCAGACACTCTGGATATGTTTAAGAATCTATGAGCTAAGAAAAAAGCACTGGGGTGAAAATCTAGTGAAGGTGTAAGGGTAAAATTTAGCGATTCTATGAGATGTAAAAAACATAGTACCGCAACTATTGCTGAAACTCAAGCTAATTGAATTGATAGTAAGAAATGGGATGAAGTAGGATGAAAGCTTACCGAGTTAACTAGAGAGAAAATGAGATTGGCTAAATTAGTTCGTAACCTAACAGAAGAGCAAGGAGCTAATCATGTTGCACATAAGCACTGCGAAATGACGAAAAAAGATCAAGCATTTCTAGTTTATATTGTAAGTGAAGTGATGAGTATCAAGAAGAGATTGGCCAAAGTGTAGATATTCAAAATATTGAGACAGGTGAACAATTTGTTGTTCCCAGTATAAGCAATGCAGCTAAACTTCTTGGTGTAACTAGATATAAAATTCAAAAAGTTATTGAGTCAGGTGAATTCCTTATTTCAAGTAGTTCAGGTCAAAAGATTACTTATAAATTGATATCCAACCTATATAAATATGTCAAAAAATTGGCCAAAAAGTCAAATTTAGGTAAAGGTATAACAGTATTTGTTGGAATACACAGGATGGTGAAATTGTTGAATATGCAAGTATAAGTAAAGCAGCGGAGAGTTTGGAATATACCTTACTTCCAATGTCAAATTATCAAAAATCAGGTAATGGTTTAAATGATACATAGCATATAACTTGATGAAAAGACTAACAGTTTCACATAATTAGATGTACAAATGTTAGCTTCTGCAATAACAATTAATCATGTATTGTAACTAAAGTGTGCTGATTGTAATAAACAATATATGTTAATGATTAGTGAACACAGCTGGAAAAAGTTCAGGGAGCTAATAGGTCACATATGCATTAAGTATGTGTTATAAATAGGTTTAATTTATTGAATAAAAATTTTGATTACAATAGCATCGCAGATGAATCAAAGTTTGAGTAATTAGTTATGACATGTCTGTACAATAGCGTGAGCTATTGAATAGTTAATCTGGGTTTATTATTCAATAAACCTTTATAAGGTAGGAGGGAACTGAGATAACAGATCTTCATCTAGATGGAATCAAGGTTTAACTCTAAGATGAAGAGCTCTACGGTAACCAATTAGTAAATACGTGTGAGACAGTATGGTTTCTATCTTCTAGAGGAAATTAGAGTAAAATAAGGATAGCCTCTTGTATGAAAGGTGTAGGCAATATAAACCTCTGGTTTACCTGTTGTTTATGTGCCCAATATTAATATCAAGTTGATAATTCATTTATGATAGATGTTATCCAATAATGTAGATATAGGGATGTTACTATCACATTGGTAAATTTATAGCATAGACACGGCAGGAAAGCTAGGTTTAAAATGATAAGAGTAGAAAGCATCAATGCTTGAAACTTGTTTAAGTTACTCCTAAAAATATAGTAGACCACTATCGTTAATATATTTATCATCATTCAGCTGTGATATTTTTTTGTTCAGTGCTGTCATATAACAATAATGCAGCTACTGGCACATCTCCGTCATTTTTGGTATATTATAAGACTATCTCCATCACCAGCCATCACTTTGCATCCCTGAAGGGCACTGCAATTTCAGTTTCAATGGGCTACATGGTATTTAATATATAAATAATAGGCTTTAGTGAAAGGATTGAATTTCTTTAGGTATTAAGTACTAATTTATTAGAAACAGGATAGTACACTTATCATTTACATATTTATATATTGTTAAATATAAACATAATGTTTATACCTGTTGGCATGCTTTCAATATGGGTTTTTCATTACTGGAACCAGATTGCGCCAGTGGGCGGCTAAAAACAAACAGTGTCGCCATTTTAAATTTTTATATATATCTGAAGAATTCTATTAATATTTAGATTTAGATTTCAAAAATTGCGAGGAGCCAATGCAGTGGCAGCCCACGGCGTGCTACTTCACAGCTTTTTTTCAATTGAATTGATACAAAAACAACAGCCAAATGGACTGTTCATTTTGGGAATGCTGCCATTTTTTTATTTCTTTATATTGAAGCCAAATTTGATTTTTATTTTATAGAATATATCAAAATTAATGAACAAAATATATATATATATTTTTAGATAAAGAAGCTCCGGTGAAGGGAGTTTTTTTTTAGAATATATAAAGCCATATTAGTCCAAGCCCGAAGGCTGAGGGTAACCTCATTTTGGGGTTTAAAATACAACTTTAACTTTATGGAAAGTAAACCCATAGTTTCTAACAGAGAACGAATAATTGGCTTAATTATAATTTTTTTATTGATTACAGGATAATACACTCATTGTTAATTTTCTACTACGACTTTTTTTTAGCCAGTTCGGCACGCAGAATTCTCACTTCGGCGACTCTTAGGAGTAAGCCATGTAATTATATAAGTCTATCCAACACTGCCGACATTATGTATATATACTAGCTACACAGGTGGCTTTGCCGCCCTTGGTTCAACGGTGGTTAATCATTTTGCTTAAGTCCATGTCTTGGGTGGACGGAAGTCACTTTATTAGTCAGTGTGGATGCTGTTGAACCGACTGTCAGTGAAGCGATGTTATTGTCTAAGTCTATGATGACACCTAGCTAAATACACTTTAGATCGCCAACCCTAACCCAAAGCACTTGTTGACATACGCTAAGAACCATTCCAACAGATGCTAGCATGGGCGGTTAGATCGAGGAGCGAAGGGAGCGGGTGAGAGAGGAATAAAGATACACAATGAACGAAGGCCATCACGAATCCACCAAGTTAGTGCGTTTTCGAACATGCGGTTCTCGAGACAGAGAGAAAGAAAGAAAGAGGTTGATTCTTATTATTTCGTACCAAAAGGGCTTATCTATCTATCTACCAGTGAGGTGTTGCATATATGATGCCGACTGCACCACTTGCTTTCTCACCATGCTCGCTGCATGCGATCTGGACGGACTGGCACTGGGCTTGTTGGACACCATGTGGATGGGCAGGCTGACGACTGGACATGATCTGGACGGACTGGTTTTCGGCTGGCTGGACGTGATCCGAATTGGCTGGCTCTTGGCTTGCTGGACACCATCTCGAAGGGCTGGCTTTCGGCTGGCTGGAGATGATCTGGACGGACTGGCTCTCGGCTGTCTGGAAACGATCCAGGCAGGCTAGCTTTCCGTTGGCTGGACACGATATGGATGGATTAGCTCTCCGCTGGCTGGAGACGATCGAGACGGGCTGGCTCTCGGCTGGTTTGACACGATTTAGATGGGCTGACTGGCTGCTGGTTGTACACAATTTGGACGGGCTGGTTTTCGGCTGGCTGGACGCAATGTGGATGGACTGCCTCTTGGCTGGCAGGACACAATCTCCATGGGCTGGCTTTCGTCTGGCAGGTGATGATCTGGACGGGCAGACTGGGAGGTGGCTGGACATTGATCTTGACGGGCTGGCTGGAGGCAGTCTGGATGCGCTGGCTGGCTGTTGGCTGGAGACGATCTGAAGTGCTGGCTGAAAACGATCTGGACGGGCTGGTGGGATACGATCTAGATGGATTTGCTCTTGGCTAGCTGGACACGAACGAGACGGACTGGCTGGAGGCTATCCGGACACAATCGAGATGGACAGGCTCTCGGCTGGCTGGACACGATCGAGATAGGTTGGCTGAAGGCGATCTGGATACAATCTGGACAGGCTGGCTGGAGGCTGGCTGGAGGGGATCTGGACGGGCTGGTGCTGGGTTGGCTGCAGGCGATCGAGGCGGGCTGGCTGGAGGCTGGCTGGGCACGGTCTGGATAGGCTGACTGGCTGCTTGTTTCACACAATCTGGACGGGCTGGTTTTCAGCTGACTGGACGGGATCAGGATGGACCGGCTCATGGTGGGCTAGAAACGATCTCCATGGGCTTGTTTTCGGCTGGCTAGACGAGATCGGGATAGACTTGCTCTTGGCTAACTGGAGATGATCTCAATGGACCGACTCTCGGCTTGCTGGGCACAATCGAACCGTGCGAGCTTTCGGTTGGCTGGACACGATATGGATGGATTAGCTCTGATCTGGCTGGAGACGATCGAGACGGGCTGACTGGCGGCTGGCTGGACAAGATCTGGATGGGCTCGCTAGATACGATCTAGACGGATTAGCTCTCAGCTGGCTGCCACGATCGGGGCGGACACACTGGAGGCTGTCTGGATACGATCGAGACGCACTGGCTGGAGGCTAGCTGGGCATGATCACAAAGAACTGGCTGAATGATGGCTGGACACGACCTCAACGAATTGGCTGGCGGCTGGCTGCACACGATCTAAACAAACTGAGTGGAGTCCGGCTGGATATGATCTCAATGAACTGGCTGGAGGCTGGTTGGAAACAATCTCGACGGGATAGCTGGAAGCTATCTGGTCAAATTTGCTCTCGGCTCGCTGGACACGATCTGGATGGACTGGGTGCACATGATCTTAACAGGCTGGATGGGGGCTGGATATGGACATACAGAGTGCTTATGGTGTTGAGTACGTAAACCCAAAACCGATGGTCGTGTGAGAATGTAACCCGATGGAAACAGAACGAAGATGGGTAGTATGATGCAAGAGTTTGAGTAGGTTGTTGATCATATGAAGATGGCCGGTTGTGACCGAGCGAAGCTCGGTAGGAACTGGCGGTCATGATGGAGAAAAGCAGTGTAGGATTGATTGAATGAAGCAGGCTGGTGGTGACTGAGCGTAGCTGGGTAGATACTGGCAGCTGTTGATCGAGCAATAATAGATAGTGGTAATTATGAGAAGCTGGGTAGGAGCTGGCGGCTGTTTATTAAGCGAAGCTGGCTGGTGGTGAATGAACGAAGCTGGCTGGTGGTGAATGAACGAAGCTGGCTGGTGGTGATTGAGCGAAGCTGGCTGGTGGTGATTGAATGAAGCTGGCTGGTGCTGATTGACCGAAGCTGGGTAGGAGATGGTGGCTGTTGATTGAGCGAAGTTGGCAAATGGTGATCGAGCGAAGCTAGGTAGCAGCTGGCGGCTGTTGATTGAACAAAAATAGCTAGTGGTGATCGAGCGAAGCTGGGTAGGAGCTGGCGGCTGTTCATTGAGCGAAGCTGGCTGATGGTGATCGAGCGGAGCTAGGTATGAGCTGGCGGCTGTTCATTGAGCAATGATAGACAGTGGTGATTGAGTAATGCCGGGTAGGAGCTGGCGGCTGGTGATTGAGCGAAGCTGGCTGGTGGTGATTAAGCGAAGATGGGTAGGAGTTGGCAGCTGTTAATCAAGAAAAGAGGGCTGATGGTGTTCTAGCTATGATAGGTAGGAGCTGGCAAATGAAGATGGTGGTGATTGAATGAAGCTTGGTAGGAGATGACGGCTTTTGATCAAGTGATGCTGGCTGGTGTTGAGCAAGTGAAGCTGTGTAGGAGCTGGCGGTTGTTGATCGAGAGAAAATGGTGGTGATTGAGAGAAGATGGCGGTTGTTGAATGAATAAAGATGGTGGTGATCGAGAGAAGCTGGGCAGGAGAAGGTGGTTTTTGATCGAGCAACGCTGGATGGTGGTGAGCGAGTTAAGCTGGGTAGGAGCTGGCGGTTGTTGATTGAGTGAAGATGGTGTTGATCGAATGAAACTGGGTAGCAGACATCCAGGTTATGCAGCACAGAGGAAGGTATATACAATGGAGCAGGAGGCGTAGAGCACACACAACGAACAAAGCTGTGAAGCAGGATGGGAATATGGCATGCTGAAGTTTGAATGTGTCACGGTTGTGTCGAGTGAGGATTGGAGGAATAGTGAAAATCGATGGAGCAGATATGGGGAATACGGATTGCAAAGAAGGAATCAGGTTTCAAGAGAAGAAATCAGGTTTCGAGAGATGGAATCAGGTTTCGAGAGGAAGAATCAGATTTCGAGAGAAGGAATCAGGTTTCGTTGGTTGTGTTGTCAATATGGCGTAATGGTTATGAGGTGGTTTAAAGATTGAAAGGACTGGGTATATAGTTGGGTGAGGTTTGAATGTATGTCGGAATGAGTGAGTTAAGATGACTACGGTCGTGTTAGCTGTATCTAAGAGCGATGGATTTACGGAGGATAGGTTTGTTCTTCACTTGTTCTCTTGTCTACAAATCAATCAATAGCTTCGGCACCAAACGTTTGTTCACTTCTGTGATTCCAGATTTCGAGTCTCTAGTTTGTTATGCAGTACCCACGATTACTGCGCCCTCACATTCAGTTTTTATAACCCTTAGAACTCCCAGCCTTGAACCCTTGACAGCAGAACAAGTCAACAATCGATTCTAGCGGTTATAATTGAGTATATGTGCCGCAACTCTCATCGAAGCGGTTGTTACTGTTGCCACAGACCTTGCAACTCCCTTTGCTCCGTGTTTAAATCAGTTGGAAACTTCGAAAACAAGCTCACAGTACACAGCATTTGGAGACACTCCTGCGTTGTGTGCCGGTGGAAACATTTACAAGAAGAAACCACATTATTTTAAATGACAGCATACGACAACAATAAACCTCAATAATCACGAATCAATTTCTTCGACCTAGTTGGTCGAACCAACAATCGTTTTGAAAACGGACCTTTGAACGCCTTTGATAACATCGACGCTATTCTCAACGAACGCGAGGAACCTTTGGAAGCATACTTCGGGGACACACCACAAGCGGTATCTCCTTGGAATAGCTACTGGACAAGAGCAGCAAGCAACGGAGGACGCCTCCAAATCGAAGACGTAGTATTCAAGAACTGCTGGACCAAGTATTACGGTCTTCACATTGATTGTCAGAACAAAGAAACGTGTCACTGCGTACACAACCATGGAGGAACACATACCACAATTGGCAGAGCAGCAGAAGATCAATTAACGAAATCAGAATCCACAACGAAGGCAACACAGAAAAACATAGAAAGCCAAATCTCGTGGGCAGATTACAACGAGCGAAAGGCAAATAAGGGAAAGGGAGTGGATAGAGAATTACATCGAACCCGTCTACCAACCCTGCTGATCATCGTAACAACACCCAGCAATCACGAGGTGTTCTGCTGGTAGATGGTCAACCCATTTTTAGAAGCAGAAATCGAAGCAGCAGTTCCACAAATCCAAGCAAACATTGACCAGGTAGCAGACTGCCTGAACAGAAAACCCCGCTCCAAAATAACAGCTATAAATCTCCTCACAGCAATCTCACAACACCACCACCAAGATGTCAGAAGAATTCTCGAGACCAACTCGCGACGTCACGTTGACGGGAGAATTACAAATGGAACTGGAAATCGTGGCAACAAAAAACATAGAAGTCATGAAGAAAATACAGCTCAGGAATCACATTGCGGACATCAACAAATGGCTAATAGCACTGAGCCAACTACCAACAACCAGAAGATTGAACGAATTGCTCAAGTAACTGCAATCTGTGAAGAATGCGGAAGCACGAATATCAGGGTTGTTGGTAGAAAGGGACAAAGTCGCCCAAGAGAGGGACAACTTGAAGCAGGAGTTACTGCTTACTCAACAAGCAACGGCCGCCACAGAAACACCGGATGCATGCAATCATGTAGACCTGAAGGAAGAAGTACGGATTCTAAAACAGACATTGGAGAAAGCAAATCCAGACCTAGCGGAACTGAAAAAAGATCTGGAAGATGCTCAGGCTCAAATGGAGATATTGAGAGATCTGGCGGAGGAAAATTGCCAACAGGTAACCAGGATCCTGAAGTTGACAGAGGGAAGAAGGAGAGAAACAGGAGAAAGGATGGATAGAGAGGAGCGAGAAGAGAAAGTGATTGATATCACCAACTTCTCAGGAGAGGAGACGAAGGAACTTCGAGGGTGGAAGGTGCAGTTGGCATTAAAGATAGCCGGAAAACCAAAGGCATTCAGCAACGAACAGAAGAAGCTGAGATATGTGGTTGGATATCTAAAAGAAGTGGCCCTGGCACAGTTAATGCTACACTGTGACGAAATATCAGGGGAAGTCAAGCTCAATACCCTCAAAGACCTTGTTGACCTGCTGGATGTAGCATTCAGAGATCAAGACAGAGCGGCAACAGCTAAAAGAGAACTCACGAAACTCAAACAACGAGACTGCGAATTCTTCCAATACTATACGGAATTTCAAAGACACATAGTGGACACTAACTGGAACGAAGATGCACAACTGGACCCATTACGACAAGGACTGCCCAACGAGCTCAAAGACTCGATACAACATATTGAGGAACCAGAGAGCACGATCGAATTCGTCAAGATGGTGTCAAAATGAGATGCGCAACTGAGAAGGAGAGCGGCGGAAATGAAATCTGGGAATTGGGAGGGATACAGGAGGTCCGATTCAACGAGCAACACCATATCCACCCCAGATTCCGCACCCGTGGGTTCAGTTGCAGGCTACCATGGCCCTGCTCCAATGGATCATTCAGCTGTAAAAGAAAAAAAGATTACATCTGAGAACAGGCAGAGACGAAGGGAAGGGGCACTTGGCATGTACTGTGGGAATCGCAGACATTTCGCGGCATCATGCCCAAGGAAGCTGAAGGCAGCATCAGGGCAAACAGAAGTGTCACCTTTTAAGAAGGCAGCAAATGAGGGAGATGCAGATTCGACAACAGGAAAAAGAAAGGAAGTGGAATTGGCAAAGGTTCAGTCCAGTGCAATAAGAATGGCAGTTCCGCTGGAAACAAATCTCCTTTGTCAGTTAATGCTGGTTTCGGTATTTCGCAGATTTCTATATCAAGCGCAGAGATAAAACAGTCTTCTATGGCAAGCTACCATCTCGTTGTGAAATGCTCACTGAATATAGAAGACAAGATCATTGATACCCACGCTTTGATGGACTGCGGAGCTAGTGGAATAGCATTCATTGACAAACATTTCGTCCGCCATCATCAATTCCCAGAAAAAGAATTAGAAGAATCAAGGGAGTTGGAAGTTATAGATGGAAGACCAATCAAATCAGGAACCATTACCACTATGGCTAAATCAGACCTAGGTATACGCGGACATCAGGAGCAACTACCATTATTCGTTACAAAACTTGGACACTATCCAATCGTACTTGGATTACCATGGCTACAACTTCGGGATGTTACAGTCAAATTCCAAAAGAAAAGAATAGGATTCGAAAGCGATTACTGCCAGAAGCACTGTCAACATCATGCGAGCGTATGGGTATGGGGGAATCATATGGAAACAACGGAATCAGATGGACCAAAACTGGACATATGTGGCATAGCCGCAGCCCCATTCATGAGAAGAAACAGAAAGGTGACACTCAAGGTATACACGGTAACCTTATTCGAAATCAACAAGGCCCTAGAAGTCAAGGACCTTCAAGAGAGACCGCTGGAGCGGCTAATTCCCAAGCAATATCATAAGTTTCCCCCCTTCTTTCGCAAAGTAATCGCTGGAAGACTACCACCACATAGACCATACGATCATCAGATTACACTCCAAGATGGCTTCACCCAACCTTTCGGACCAATATACAGCCTGTCAAGAGAAGAACTTCAGGTATTAAAGAGTCGATTGAAAAGAACTTGTCAAAGGGATTCATCAGATTGTCATCGTCACCATGCAGAGCACCAGTGTTGTTCACACCTCAACTGAATGGGGGCTTACGACTATGTGTGGACTATTCAGCACTCAACGAAGGAATGATAAAGAATCGATATCCATTACCATTGATCCAAGAAACCCTGCTGAGATTATCAAAAGCCAAATGGTACACCAAACTGGACGTCCAAGATCGCTACAACATGATCCGAATAGCAGAAGGAGATGAATGGAAAACGGCATTGAGGACCTGTTATGGCCTGACCGAATCCCTCGTTATGCCCTTCTGACTCACCAATGCACCGGCTAGCTTTCAGGAATTCATCAACGATACTCTTCGCCCATTCCTGGACATCTTCTGTATGGCATTCCTGGACAATATCCTTATCTACAGTATCAATTCAAAGGAACATAAGGAACACGTCAGAGCAATAATGACGACGCTTAAGCAGGCCAGCCTGTATCTGAAGGGGGGAAAATGCGAATTCCATCAACAGGACGTATAGTACCTGGGATTCATAGTTGGGGCAAATGGGAATAGAATGGACCCGGAAAAAGTAACAGTGGTTAAGGAGTGGGAAGCTCCCGGCAAACTCAAGGAAGTTCAAGCGTTTTTAGGATTCGCAAACTTTCACCGAAGGTTTATAAGAGATTATAGCAGCGTGGTTCAACCATTAACCAAACTTACGAAAAAAAAGGTACCCTTCCACTGGGTCCCCGATCAAAAGAGAGCATTAGCTGAGTTGAAGGAAGCATTCACAACAGCACCAGTCTTAGCACATTTCGATTACGAAAAGGAATTCGTCCAGGAAACAGACGCATCGAATTATGTATCCGCAGGAGTGTTGTCACAATATGACCAACAAGGAATTCTTCATCAAGTTGCATTCGTTTCAAAGAAATATACACCAGCAGAAGAAAATTACGAAATCTATGATCAAGAGCTGGAAGCAATCATTCAAAGCCTGGAACAATGGAGACCGGAATGCGAACGGTCAGTACATCCTATTGAAATACTGACAGACCACAAGAATCTCGAATACTTCATGACATCAAAGATACTCAATAGAAGGCAAACCAGATGGTCTGGATTCCTATCAAGATTCAAGTTCAAGATTATATACCGTCCAGGAAAACAAGGTCAGAAGCCCGATGCACTCACCAGAATGCCAGGAGACATTCTTGCAACGGGGGGGGCAGAAAAAGCACAACAAATCGTGCTGAAGACGGAAAATCTTGATCGAAGAATACGGAAGGGACTGTTGGTACCGTTTGCAGAAGTCGTCAGTCGAGAAGCAGATGACACTAGCCCAGAGCAATTATGGAACTGGATTCAAAAGGTGTGCAAGGACTGCCTGTATGACAGCGGCGAGAGACTGTGTGCCAACGCCACGGAAATCGTCAGCGAAGACATTTCGAACAAACTTCAACTGATCAAGGATCATCACGATACACCGGAAGCAGGACACCCAGCACGTCAAGAGCTGGGAGCAATCATTCAAAGCCTGGAACAATGGAGACCGGAATGCGAACGGTCAGTACATCCTATTGAAATACTGACAGACCACAAGAATCTCGAATACTTCATGACATCAAAGATACTCAATAGAAGGCAAACCAGATGGTCTGGAGTCCTATCAAGATTCAAGTTCAAGATTATATACCGTCCAGGAAAACAAGGTCAGAAGCCCGATGCACTCACCAGAATGCCAGGAGACATTCTTGCAAAGGGGGGGGCAGAAAAAGCACAACAAATCGTGCTGAAGACGGAAAATCTTGATCAAAGAATACAGAAGGGACTGTTGGTACCGTTTGCAGAAGTCGTCAGTCGAGAAGCAGATGAAACTAGCCCAGAGCAATTATGGAACTGGATTCAAAAGGTGTGCAAGGACTGCCTGTATGACAGCGGCGAGAGACAGTGTGCCAACGCCACGGAAATCGTCAGTGAAGACATTTCGAACAAACTTCAACTGATCAAGGATCATCACGATACACCGGAAGCAGGACACCCAGGACGACCAAAAACCTTCGAACTCCTCAAAAGAAATCATCAATGGCCAGGCAAAGGAAAGACGTGGATAGGTACGTACGGATCTGCCATATATGTCAACGCAGTAAAGCAATTCATCAGAAAATCCACCGATGGCTCAAACCATTGGAAGTACCACAACAACCATGGAAGGATCTAAGTATGGACTTCGTGGTGGGGTTACCAGAAAGCGAAGGATACAACGCCATATGGGTAGTAGTGGATAGACTGTCCAAAATGAAGCATTTAGTACCATGTTTAGACGATACAAATCGAATGAAATTGGGCAAAATGTTTATACAAGAAATATTCAAATTACATGGCTCACCGGACACTGTAGTATCGGATAGAGGACCTCAATTTACTTCGGAATTCTGGAGACATATCTGCGAAAGACTGGGAATTGAACAAATGCTTTCCACCGTATTTCACCCACAAACCAATGACCAAACGCAACGAATGAACGCCATTATGGAACAGTATCTTAGGGCCTTTGTCCATTATCAACAGAATGACTGGACACGGTGGCTACCAATGGCAGAATTCGCATCAAACAATCACGCCTCGGAAACAACAGGATGCTCACCATTCTTTGGCAATTACGGATTTGACCCACGAATGACCCTCAGTCAACATCCGATTCAGAATAGAAATGATATCAGGGAAGTAAACGCAAACACCTATTCCCAGAAAATGAACGATATCTTCCAACAGATGAAGGCTGAAATGACTCGGGCACAAGATATTGAAGCAGAACAAGCGGACAAACATCGACGCAAGGGAGTGCAAATCAAGGTTGAGGATCCAGTCAGGATGGACGCCAGAAATATTACAACACAACGATCCAGCGAGAAGTTAGACTGGACACGCCTGGGACCCTACGAGATTACAGAGATTATCAGCCCATGGGCCTATCGGTTACAATTACCCCAAGACCTTCACATCCATCCAGTACAACCAATCTACCACCTGATCAAAGTGTCGGAAGACCCATTGCCAGGGCAAATCGAATCCGCACCTCCGGCAGTTATTATGGACGGAGAAGAAGAATCCGAAGTGGAACATATCGACGATTCGAGGATATTTCGACCACAACTGCAGTATCTGGTCAAATGGAAAGGCTATGACGAACCGAGCTGGGAACCAGCAGTTAAGGTGGACTGGCTTCCAGCAATCGATGTATTCCACCAAACACAACCTGGCAAACCCATATCAACAGCCTTGTAGGAACTCAGCTTATTGAAGGGCAAGCTACTGTCACAGTTGTGTCAAGTGAGAATCGAAGGAATAGTGATGATCGATGGAGCGGATATGGGGAATATAGATTGCAAGGAAGGAATCAGGTTTCAAGAGAAGGAATCAGGTTTCGTGAGGAAGAATCGGGTTTCGAGCGAAGGAATCAGGTTTCGTTGGTTGCATTGTAAATATGGCGTGATGGTTATGAGGTGGATTACGGATGTATAGCGCTGCGTACATAGTTGGGTGAGGTTTGAATGTATTTCGGAACGAGTGAGTTAAGATGACGACGGTCGCGTTAACTGTATATAAGAGCGATGGATTTATGGGGGATAGGTTTGTTATTCACTAGTTCTCTATTCTACACAACAATCAATAGCTTCGGCACCAAACCTTTGTTCACTTCTGTAATTCCGGATTTCGAGTCTCTCGTTTGTTATGAAGTACCCGCGAACACTGCGCCCTCACGTGTGGTTTTTATAACCCCTAGAACTCCGAGGCTTGATCCCATGACCGAATGGACGAACCATGTTAAGCCACTAACAACATTACAAAACTCGACGTTGTCGATCCGGCGACGAACACGATGCATAGTTCAAAAGCCATCAGGAATATCTAACAGGGATAAGCAAGTGCAGATATTCTCATTATCAAACGTTTCGATGTGGGCCGGAATTGGGATAAAACAAACTATACGTGAGCGACAATCATGCTCCGCTACTGCATGTTGACAAATTCAGGCTGAACGTAAATCAACCAAGAAAACTACAGTGGCACGACCAAAAAGAAATTAGTTATCGATACGCAACAATTAGTATGACAAAATGATGGGTTGCAGACAAAGATGGCATGAATACCGTCGCGGTGATCGTATTTGACACCACAGAGTCTACGATTGTGATGATGGAGTTGCGGCTGGAGAGAATATTAACGAATTGCCCTTGATTCGAAACCGGGCTGTTACGCCAAACATATTGACCAGACGAACGATGTTAAGCCACCAATGACATTACGAATCTTGACATTGTTGATCCGGCGAAAAACATGATGTACAGTTTGACAGCCATCTGGAACACCTAATTGGGATTACCAAGTGCTGATATTCTGATTACGTCAAACATATCAATGTGGGCTGGAATAGGCAATAAACGAACGATACGCGTGCGACAAATATACTCCGTTACTGCATGATGACAAATTCCGGCTGATGCTACCCTGACCACGAACGCCATGGTGGCATGATCTGTTATGAATACGTAACGTTGAGTGTTAACTTCGAAATGCAATGTAGCAGACAAAAGATAGTACAAATGGATGAAGGATAGTAGGTTGGAGCTCCGCTATCTAACCGGCTTGCCCAGAGGCGGAGGTGATAAAGGCCCTGTCATACTCTAGCAAGAGTAAATACAGTATGAATAAAAAACAAGAAAGATGGCACGAATACAGTTGTGGCGATCGTGATTGACGCCTCAGAGTCCTCAATAGTGACAGTGGAGTTTTGGCTCTTGCTAGCTAGATCTGTGGTGTCGAGTGTGTGTGACGTCGAGCAGATTCTGTACCACGCAATGGCCAATAAGAGGCCACAAACTTGTGAGCCTCAAATTCCTCAAACAGAACCGTGTTTCGCCGCCCATCAAAATGCTTCGTAGGGACGTTGCATGAAGACATCGGTGTGTTTAACTCATCAATACCTGGTTATCATATTTTCGCCCCCTGGTTGAAGAGATACAGGCTATTGGAATCGGTAAGCTGTCTGTCGATAGTAGAGCTACGGATACAGGCTGCTAGGAACATTTTTTAGTTCCGGAACGAAGGCGCCGTGCGCACGTGCCTATGTTTCAGCCACCGGCATCCGAAACCATTTCTTTTTGAAATGTAATTAAAAAAAACAGTGCACCGTGCATCCCTAAAGCAGGCGACCGGGCCGGTGATTTATTCAAAATTGTCTTATTAAGGTCCTCCTATTAATAAGAATGTGTTAATGAATGAGTTGTTCTTCTATTCACAGTGATGGTCGTCACGATCTTGCAGAATAAATACGTTAGTTGTATGTGAAAACAGCAATGATATTAAATAAAGGCAAAATTGAATAGAAAGAATGTCTTATTGGGGTGTTTAAGTCATGTTAACTCAACTATAAGGCTTTGGATTTACATAATAATTAACCAGTTAAAAATAAGCATGTAGTTATCAGAGACACGCCATGCAGTAGTGTTTTGAGCCATGCCAAGGTTTTGGGAGGTGGCAGTATCATTATTTAAGTTGATTCTGTAATTAAGGCCGACTGAACTGTTGATTTTGGGAATGCTTCGATTTTTTTATTTCTTTATATAGCAGCTAAATTTGAAATTTATTTATAGAATATATAAAAATTAATGAACAAAAAATATAGATACATTTTTAAATAAAGAATCTCACGCCCTAACGATTGTAGACTGATAAGTGTTGGATGAAGCTCTGACGTGGACCTATCAGCAGAGTGCAGTGTATTTTTGTTCGCTTCCCAGGGATCACCAGAGCAGCGTCATGAGGACCGATCAACCAATGCTTGGGATAATATATCCGATCTTGCTAGATCATGAATCTGCAGAGCACCGATAATGGTCTGTCCCCATTCTGCAATTGGCTTTGAAATCCCTGTTTCCACATTACTTCCTATCCTTCATATATAGCTAGCGCAGTAACGAACGAACTGCATTCCCAATAATCATGGAAAAATTGTACCTGCCCTTTCTCCTGCTGCTCCTCAGTCTGGTTGCCTCATAACCCGGCGACCTCTGCTTTATAGTCGATCACCGAGGTATGTTTACCTGTCATACCAAACATTTTTACAGTGAACTTACTTTTTGTGCCGCTATTATTAACCAGCGCTTGTTGGTGATGAGCGGGCACTACACCTTTGATGGCGGCGTCCAAACGAACCCCGTATGTGCCATACACATGAGAGTATGTTGGCTTACCTCCTACTCACAAATTCCGGTAGAACAAAAGCTCTACTGGGTAGACTTGATGACTGACATTTCGCTGTCGGGTCCGTTGTCTCGCGATCTCATTACAACGATTCAGGCAATGGATGGATCGCCATGCCAAAATGGTGAAGCATTTTTCTGCGACGATATGGCACTTTATTTATATGCGGGGTTGTCAGATAATTCAATGCCGGTTGATACCATGTGGAATTGGAATACATCCACTGGAAATGGGAAACAGGTGATGGTTGCTGGAGGACAGTTGAATTTTGGGTCGAGGCGTAAAGCATGGTGTGCGAGTGAGCTTACGAGTAAGAAGTCTTTTTATATCGGTGGAGGCGGGATTATTGGTGGGGAGATTTGGCGCTTGGACAAAGGACGGCTAGTTTGGGACACAAGGGATCCATGCCATCTCATATGGGCGAATCAAACGATGTCGACAGCAGACGGAGACACTGTACGAAATGTTTCAGAGGGTTCTATTGTTTATTTGGGGATGGGTAAGGATGGCGTCTTGTTGGGGATAGGTGGATATGACGTTTGTCGGAGTTAACATCCAGTTATAATCCCTTGTTGCTGACGTAGCGGTAGACATCACACGTAGCTGACACAAAGATCGATGCCATTATTGTTGGCTCCGCCCACCAGCGCATGGAAGAAATCTCTGTTTATGTTATACAATCATCAGCATGGCAAGCCCAGTGTTTCGACCTCACGATTCGTACACTAAAGATATTCGGATTGATGTATACTGTAGCTGCCACAGGAGATATCCCGCCAGGTCAAGCTCTAGTGTGTACCGATGTATTTTCGACACCCGACAGCTCTGCATTCCAAGTTTACATGTATGCTGGGCTGCACTACAACAAGACTGCAGAGGTATCCAACTCCTCAAGTTCAGATATGTATATCCTTACAGTTCTATCCTTCCGCTGGATCAAGGTAACCACAAAACACAACATAGGGGCCGAGTTTGCCTCAGGTGCCGGTAGATTTTTGACACAATGTCTTTCCTGGCATAAAAGAATGATGTTTGTCATCGGCAGGCATGTTATACTTCGCCCAGGGGATTGGTTAGTGAATAATCACTGCAACATGCCATTCCCCCCTATCAGGATGTGTGACACATCTGAGTTGGCCTGGGTGACACAGTACAACTTCAGTTCAGCGAAGAAGGTGAATTTGGTACCGAACAACTTTATGATGTGATTAAAGCCAAGTAAGTTATATATTCTTTAATCAAGTCTTGCTGTAGATGTAATAAGTGTTAAATGATTTCAGCGTTTATGGACATGCAACATATAAGTCCCCAGAAGGCCGATGGAAAAACAACCCTCTCTGGGTTATCTTTTCACAAACAGTACCAACGTCAACTGCGATAGCTGCAACCCCGAAACCTACCGACACCGGCCACAGCCCTTCTTCGACAACTATCAGTAAAATCGCTGGGGGAGTCATTGGTGGAGTTCCTGGAGTTTTACCCGTTGTCGGATTGGTCGTATGGTTCCGCCAGCGACCGACCCTTCCCATGGAATTGCCTTCAGACAACTTGCAGTTAGAACTACAAGCATCGTCACAACCCGATGCTGAGCAACATGGCAATAGCACGTAAAATACCGCCGAACTACCTGGTCTACGAGTTTCCAGTGTAGTTAATGTATCGTTGATAGCAGAGTTCTGTAGATAGGCAGGCATAAATGTAAGACGTACCGCTGGAGTGTATAGTTATACTGTTCCATCGGAAGTCACCGTGATGTGAGCATTTCCCACACAAATGCGAAAATTCTTTGCCTCATATCCGGCCAGCCGCGTTTAAATGGGAAATTAAGTGTGCTTTTACGGAGTCACTCGATCCCATGTACATGACACCATGTCCGTCTGTGTTCAGGACAACTAAAATACATAGTTTACAACCAAAGCATAACCACAACCAGTATACAAACACAAAATTTTTATTTGAACAATAAGAATACTTACTTTCTGCCATTTCCCCCAACTGGCTGTAATAGAAAATTTGGCCGAAACTTGTGGTCATGCATCAATGCTCAAATTTGTCAAATTTGTATGTGAGCTCTTAAAAAACAAACTCCGCAGGAACTTCATCATTTTTACCACGAGATTTCCGAAAGTTTGGGCATTGCATCTAACATCAATTTCAAAACTGTAGAATCTTGATTTTTGTCTGATCAGAGTTTCTGTGGGTGGTAAAGATGGCACCTAGACACTGATAGTGGTTCCCAGGCTTTCCAACGGTCCAGGGCGACTGGCATCTTTCAGGGCCCCGAATGACCGTCCCGTGCGGGGCATGCATTTTGGAAGCCTGGTCCGTCCCGGTACGAGATCTCAATACCTAGGGCCCAATACAGATGACTGTAGTTTTAGGATACGGTTTTTGGATACGAAGCAAGGGTCTATACAAACTCCAAATCCCGGATGCACATGGATACTACGGCTGGGTGCCTGACAATGCAAGTGTCCACATGCAGTCTGTGGCTGGATACCTGAAGGAATGAGCAATTATACTTCGAAACTGCGGGCTGCATGAATGCTAATTGTGGTGAACATGAGGTGATTTAGATAAACCAAGCAAATAAATACAATTTGAAATACGAAAACACTATGGGGTCCGAAAAATATTTAGCTGTATAGGCAGGCAGCCAAAGTCCATGAGTGAGCCACAGTAGACATAACGTATTTCTCGGTTTAACCACCCACGGCCTAGTAACCGATCACGCAATTTAGCACACAAGCGCCCTTGGCTGCATGAGCAGGGGTTCATATTTACCCCGCTCCTGAATTTAAGTTTCACCTTCCCACTTCATCATCGCGACCATGCGCAGAGTGAAGCGCAGAGAACCGGCCGCTGACAGGGAAAATGACATCCAGGAGGCCAAACATGAATATCTTAGTAGTGAAGTGGCATCTATCTGCGCAGCAGCCTCAACTGACGGTATTCCCTTTTGTTCCGTGCCAGGGAAGATGGTTATTGTGACACCGGGAGCGTCGCCTCAGGTTCACCAGACAAAGAAGTAGCCGTACTCGGTTCGGGACTTGCTTCGATTGCAGCGGTTTAGGAGCTTCGCTCAGGATGTGGAAATAACTAAAAGATTCACAACGAAAAGAATGGCTTTCCAGATGAGTATATGGTTCAGGCTTCATCTCCCCGCTGAGAAAGTGATCGATGATCTGATGCCTGTCTATCCTCGCAGAAACCGAAGGTCTTTATATCTTCGTCTTCGCTCTTAACTGCTCATTACACACTTTACTCTAGAACTCCCATACCTCAACTACTTTCGAACCAGTGCAACTCCTGTTGCAACCTCCGCCGGTCATTCGAGCCAATGCCCTTCACTTCACGACTACTGCAGAACTCTATCTCCCAGGCCCACCGTATCTTTACAGTTAATAGATTATACTCGGACCGATGGTACCTTTTATGGCATTAACTCCGCAGTTTCTGCCTTCCAGACCGGTGGTATCCTTTCGATCTAATTAACCTCCAGACGAATAGGCTGCGTTCGATAGAGTAGCTTCGTTATATGGTGCGGCGCATGCTTTTAGCTTTCGTTGCCTGGAGAGTTTCAGAGCGACTCTGGTCATGCTTTGCTCTGGCCAGAGCGGTGCACTCTAGATTCGTTCACCAGAGAGAGACTTCGCTGGTTGAGAAGCGTCGCTGGTTGAGAAGCGTCACGGGTCGAAAAGTGTGGCTGTTCGAGAAGCTTCGCTGTTTGGGAACTTCACAGTTCGAGAAGCTTCGCTCTGGCCTCCAGGACTAGTGATAGCCGATGCCGTCGCGAGTGATCGTGTGTGTCCCCGCTCCGATGGTATTATGTTAGGTATAACAGTTATGGATTTTGCGCTATCTCTACTACCCCCGCAACACTGCCGGCAATTGGGCAAACACTGAATCACTCGCTTCCTCAACCGACATCCTGGCATTACTAGCAAGTTTAGTCAATGCCTGGATCGACGAAGGGCAAATGACAATGACCCTGCAATCTTGAGAGACTATTTCCGGAAAGTAAGTTAGATTCGTATACTGCAATATTTCTGACTAACATCTGGTTTGCAGCTGGGAACACTTATTAGAAAGATCAATGCTCATCCAGAAATCATTTACAATATGGATGAGAAGGGTTTCATGCTTGGTCAGGCCTTGAAAGTCAAGGTTATCTGCCGTAGAGGCCGAATGAATCCCCGCTATAGGCAGGATGGAAATTGCGAAATGGTTACAGTGATTGAGTGTATATCTGCAGCTGGTACGGTTATACCACCCATGTATATCCATAAGGGTGGGAAGCATGTACTAAGATGGCATGCTGGGGTTCAGGCTAAAGAGCAGGTTACCTTTGCTTGGTCATCCAAGGGTTCAACCAACAATGAATTAGCGTTGGAATGGGTGGAGAAGAACTTTGAAAAGTTCACAGCCCAAGTGTAGGTACCATAACAAGGTTCTCCTCCTCCTGCTGACTGTAGTAGTGCAAAGGAACAGCCGCGTATTCTGGTTCTTGATAGACATGGATCACATTTGACATGGCAGTTTTTCGATTTTTGCTTAAAATGCGATATACATTCTATTTGCCTTCCAGCACACTCTACACATATCTTACAACCACTGGATGTTGGCCTCTTTGGTCCATTACAACACTGCTATAGCAATGAGTTTGATTTGTGGATGTGAAATGGAGGTAATGCCATTAAGAATGGGCAATTCCATGTGTAGACACACCTACGGAATCTCAATTTATTCCTATAATAACTTTTCCAATAGACTTGTCACATGCGCAAGGGCTGCAGCATACACACACAAGAACATCTTGAGTATATTCGATGCTACTGGGATCTGGCCATTGAATGCACGCAAAGTTTTCGAACGCCAATCACAGAATTGCACTCGGCCGGATACGCCACCAAGCTCACCCTTTGCTGCTCCAACTGAAACTCCTGGCAAGCCCAGAGCCATTCGCAGACTAGCGTGCAATGCATTACACCTTGTCACTCGTCAAACACCTTCTTCACTAAAGCTCAAGTCTCTCATAGGTCAGCTGGGAAGGTCTGCCCAGGGCGCAGTTGCAGACAAAGAATCAGGGGAGGAAATGGTGAGATATCTTCGTTATGGGGCCAAGGATACCACTGCAGTTGAATCTAAAGATCGACGCCATCTGGGTAAAGCTCGTGTGTATACCGCTGAGGATGTGGTGCAGCTCAGAGAAGCGAGAGAGAGGATTGATCAAGAAAAAGCGGCCAAAATCAAAACGCGCCAGGATAAGGCTGCAGCTAAAGCAGCACCAGTAGGAAAGGGTCTCAAAGGGTCTAAACATGCGGAAAAGCAGGGTGTAGGCTCAAAGAAGGTGGATACAAATTGTCTTATGATTGGGAGGATGAGGAAGAAGATATCACAGATGGAGGGGGGTGGGATGATGAGAAAAGTGAGGGGGAGGAGGGCTCTATTATATATGTTCGAAGTATGCAGAGCCCAGTTGATGCCCTAGATGATGGAAACAGTGGAGAAGAGGTCAATAGTCAACCTCCAGTAGTTACAAGGTCAGGGAGAGTGGTTAAGACCGGCCATTTGACTTAATAAATGTCACCTGCAGGTGGTCGGTTTCCCGGTCGTGGGCGGTTTCCCGGTAAAATACGTTAGTTCGAACACTCCAGTTGCAGCTGCATGCTACGGAGTAACAGAACTCTGCCGGATATTGTAAAGTTTGAGGAGGCTGTCGGTCCATTTCTTGTTCTCTTGACCTCCGTCCGCCACCAGATTTTCATGGGTCCTGAATCGGCAAATTACCTCTTCGTAAAAGATGACAGCTATCCTCTTGGATGTGTACTGATTCAGTACTGTGCCTCTACCTACCCGCTGAGGTATTCCCTGTTTACCACTAGTAGGTGATGGTCCTCCTTTGATTTGGGCATGTACAAAATATCCATCCCCACTCGTGGCCATAGCTGACCAAGAGTTAGGCTTGTCATGGCTTCATCATACCCTAGAGGTGCTATCGTCTCACACTGCTGGCACAATTTAACTCAGTCCTTGACGTTGACATATTTTCCCGGCCACCAATACTGCTCCGCTACCTTTGTTCACTTTCCTTCTCTTCCACACGCTCCGCTCAGTTCGTGTAGCTTTCTATGCTTTCCTCTTCTGCTCTGTACTCACTAACACGGTTGCCAGCGGTTAATTGGTCTTTCTTCTCCGGTAGAGTACTCCATATGAAATGAGGTATTTTGTAGTGTCCTGCTGAATATGCTGCATTTCCTTCAGAGATTTTCCTCCCGGCCTCTTCATGTTCTCCGGACATTCACCTATCTGCATCCATCTCCCTTTGTATTCCTCCACCTTTCTTAACATAACAAATAGTTCGTATTGTCTCTCCCTCCTCTTTCTGTGTGTCCCTTGTTCCACCCGTATTCCTTGTAAGTTTGGTTCAATTGTTTCCTCTTGATCATCCTCCATTGCTTGCTCGGGTTGACCTTCCCCTCGCGGCCGCTGTGAGAGGCCATCAGGTCCTCCATTCAGTCTCCCTGGACCGCGTTTCACGTCACATTTGAACTGTCATATCCAAGCGATACACCGGGTGGCCAGTGCTCCTGGCAGGACTTCGGCGGGTAACTGTATTTGATGCAGTCATGTGTTAACGTCTGTGTTCCCGAGGAATCTGAGCCCATATACATACTTGCGAAACATCTTAAGTACATTAATCAGCCCATAGTAATTGCCGATCTCCACATCACATGTCAGCTTGGCTTTGGTCCAGAGCCCGCATTCATAGCGACATGGGTACTGGTTCTTATTGTTGTCCTCCTGCTACAAGATTGCCCCACAGTGCTCTAAGCAGGAATCAAATCCCACGACTATTTGTTTCGCTCCATCGCTAACATGTAATGTCTTCAATGCAGGGGCGTTGGAGAGAACCTCCTTCAAGATGGCCATAGTTTTCATTTTCTCAGTCTCCAATTGAAACTCGACAGCCTTATGCAACATTCAGAACAGGGGCCCTGGAACGATTGCACATTTGGGGATCCGTATTCGATAGTAAGAACAAAGTTCTAACAACAGGCTGCACTCGGTACGGTTCTGGAACGAGAGCCAATTCCACACTTTGTGGACATTTGATGCTAGCGGCCACCTTGCTGATTCCCCACAGCCAAATCGGACCATATGTACTACGTTCCAGCACTAGAAAGACTTCTCTCCGGACCCATTGACTCCAGCTCTCTCCATATCAGGAAGTATGTTATCGAGGTTCTGGAGGTGTTCCATTCCAAACCTTCGAACTACAGGGAGCCCTTCCACCTCCTCTTCTCTGTACTGACTCTTTGGGCTATTCACTCCAACATCTTCAACCAATATTTCCGCGATTAATCACAGGTGAGCATTTAGAATTTCCTGAGATGCTCTGAAAAATGCGTATATCAAATTGGTGGCTTCCTCTACTAGTCTGGTCGGCTGATACATTCCTTGCGTAGTCGGGAAGGCCATATAGTCCTGGCTATCCTCATGCAACATTGCAGGGTTGTACCTAGACTGAAAGTCAGGCAGTGAGGAAATGGGTAACCCCGCAAAGGCTTCGGAAAACTATTTGACGTTGGCCTGTCTCATGGACTCATCCAGTGTATCCCGATTAGCGCCCACCACAGAAATGATTATGCGGTACTTCCCATTCTTCTTTGGAAATAAGAAGTGGGCATTCCTGTAGGGGCCTCAAGTGGGCTCGAATAGGCCCTGCCGAACCCTCACTTATGTCATCTCTTTTTCCACAGGAATCAGTTTCTTCGGTATGCAGAATACACGATCCTTCCACACCTGATGACCAGCCTCCAGTCGGCTACGAATGTGTAGCTCAACCTTGTGTTGACTAGGGATTTGGCCCGGTGGCTTTCTTAGTCTTCGATGCTGGTGGGCTCGGGCATGAGGCCGGTGGCTTGCCGCCCCCCATTGGCCTCGCCTGCCCCCACCAGCCTCGCCTGCCCCCATCGGCCTCGCCTGCCCCCATCGGCCTCGCGTACCTCCACGCTGAGGAGGAGGGCTCGGCACTGATACTCGGCTTCGGCTTTGGCAGTCGGCATGGAGTTTTCCTTCTCTATCTTTCATATATAAGTCTACTGTTTTCCTTCTCTTGGATCGATAGACAATTCAGACAATTCATTCTTTTCTTCTTCTCTCCTCCATTACTCTCTCGTCTCAACACCTTGTTGCTGATCATTTCCAGTTCCTCTCACGTCCAATGAGAGTGCAGATTCTCCATTCAATAGCATACCCTTTAGAGCGTCATTTCCTTGGGCGCTAATCTGCTCCTTATCCATCATTCACATAATCTATCAGGTGTCCACAATCTGCCTCCTGTTCAGTGGGAGAATTTTGGAATAAACCACGTGTCCCAGGGGCGTGGAATTGGTATAGCCTGAGCGATTGCTCTTAATCTCCAGTCGAGTCCGGCATCTGGTATACATCCATCCGATAAGGCAACAGACTTCACTTTCTGTGCAACACATTTTTTGCAGGTTCACCCCGAAGCTGGTTTGGTATTTTCGTAGACTTTGCACTTCGCCAAATCAAGCAATACGGAATGGGAGGTATTTGACAAAGTTGCGGAGCAATGCTATTTTTAGAAACCCAAGCGAAAGTCATGAATTCTCTCCTAGTTACCCTCCTTTCCTTCACCAAAGTCTCTTCTCCCATTGACCACTCTTCTGTTACCATCCTTCTACCGAACTCTCCAACTACCAGTCCGTCCTCCTCTACCACTCCCAATTCATGCCTCTTCTGATTACCTTCCCTACTGCCTTTGATAGCCCCCGTTTTCCGACTGACTCTTCCCATTTCTTACATGTTTCCTTCTCTTTCCCATTGTGTAATCCTTCCACTTTCCTTGCCTGCCCCCGCTTCCTATCATCCAACTCCTACTCTTTTCCTTTTCCACTAATTGAGTGTTTCTTATTCCCATCTTTCCTCCCAGCACTCTCCAACCGCTTTCCTTCGCAGAGCCGCGCCCATTCCTCCCTCGCTGCCCTGACTTTAAATAGGCGTATACGTTTCCCGAGCTACTGGTGCATCTATCCCTCTGGTCTTCCAGACAGGTAGTAACAAAGTAAACCTGCTCTGACCCATCGATGGCTGAGATAGTGATCTCGCAGCTGCTATCGACCAGGTTGCCATCACACGTCCAAGTGGATGATTCCTAGGGGCAACGTAAGATAACCTGTTCGGATCTGGATTTTGCCAATACAATTGCTTCCACAATGACCATCCCAGGGACGTTTCTGGGCAACGACTCTGCCACCTTCATCAAGTCAGACCTATTGCCATCAGCAGTAATCATTCTCGAGTTGGTACGTTTCCACCCAATAATCAACTCTCTAGCAACTTCATCACTCACTACGCAGATCTCAGATCCGCCATCGATGAGCATGGAAGGTTCGTGCCTAGCTATCCTTGCAAGCAAGGTTGGAGAGTCTCTGATGGACTGGAATTCGATGTATCCAGCGTCATCATTCAGGTCGGAGAAGGCATAACCGCCACTAATTCCGATTGTCTCAGGTGCAGGCAGTGTCCTGGCAGTAACTGGTTTGTCCTTGGGAACTGATACCGTTTTAGCCTGTGGTAGGAGTCTGAAGGTTATTTTGCCGATCTCTCTCTCCGGACGGGCTGTGATATTGTAATCGAGTTGGCTGGTTCCAAGAACTTGGTAGTGTGCAGTATTCAGGGCCAGTGCATTCTTTCGAGGCACTTGTAGAGCGTTTGGGGTCTTTTGAGTCGTGTTTTCAATGGGGTCCGCCTTGGCTGGTTGCTTGCTGAATGCTACCCCTTTGCTGACAGTTGGCATTTCTGGGTGACTAGCACTCATTGAGGCCTCCGGGACGTATTCCGCAATCTGCGCCCGCTAGTCATCCCCTCTGGTAGCCTTGACTGTGCTCTTCCTTCTCTCGTCCACGAAGCAATACTCTCCCTGAGTGCCCACAACTGCTGACGTTTTTTCCCTCTGTTCCTCATGTAAATATGCGGCTCTCTCACCCACCGTCTCACTTCCCATCACATCGTCTGCACTGGGGTCACCATGCCCCTCTTCTTCGTCATCAACCTCATGGCTCAATTCCATGATATGGTCATCGTAACCTTCGTCCTTACCTTTCTTAGCTGTAGACCGCCCAGTGTAGTACCCATCAATTTCCGACAGCTGGTGGGTAATCCTGGAGCCAAATTCAGTCACCTAAGTACTGGCTATCTGTTACAGCCGAGATCTTGCAACATGCTTCAGCTGAGGTTGCTAAGGTGAAGCCGTAGTAGCTTCTCTTCCTCCCTGCTCCCCTTGCTGAGCTACTTACCTGGCGTACTCCTGCATTGACAATAACCTTCTCACTGGTTGATATCCGGACATCTCCCATCGATTTCCTCCTCATGTTCCTATGGTTAGTCTTCTTCCATCATTGAGGTGGAATATCACAGTTTCCTAGAAGGTGTGCTCGTTGTGACAGAACGTGCAGATGTGACCCAGCTCAACCCAATAGATACAGGGACCTAATCCTTGCATCCGATACTGTATGTTACGGGGTCCCTGCCGGTAACAAGCGGGTCCCGTGTGTGAATTCTGAGGTGGCAAGTTCATTGGTGTGTGGGGAGGTTGATGGTCAGCTTGGATGGCGTAAGCCCTGGGAGTCTGGTATCCTCCATATCTATGCTCGTTTGCTTCGCTCAGCTGGAAGGTACAACCTGAAAAGGCGTTGATGAGATTGTCCATTTTAGTGACAATTGTATATGCGGCTTCAGCAACGGGAATTTCCTCCGTGGCCTGCAATGGTGCCGGGGTCTCCTCCTTAGGAATGGCCGGATAGTCCAGCACTTCTGGCATCTGCAGGAGAGGAACTCGAGCTGGGAGTGTGTAATAAGAGACTCCTGGCACCATAAGTGCTCCTTCCTAATCCAGCACGGCAAGGGAATCGGCGGGCACACAGTTGTCAAGGGAACTCTGTCAGGGTGTGTCCTATGTCAATATTGACGGGTCTCTGGGATCTCGTTGGGGTTTCATTTCCGCTTTTCCACTGAGATCACTTGGGAGATCTCTGTGCAACATTTCCACCTGTGAGTACCCGGCCAAGTCTTGCTTGGGTATCACAATGTGGCCAGTATTGTCGTAGGCAAGGATCAAGGCTGTCAGGCTGATGTTTTGATGTTCAAGCTGGTCTCTGCTTAGTTGCTCCATGTGTGATCTTGGGTGCTTATAGAGCCGGAATCAGTGTGTCGGAAGGCGTCCTTCAGCTCCTCTTTTAACTGCATCCAATCGTTCTACAGATATCCATTGATCAGCTTAAGCATTGCATGGATCATTTTCGAGCAGTAGTTCAGGGAGGTTGGGATCTCAGCTTTGGATGCTAGGTCAGTTCCTGTGCAAAAGCCGATGCTTTCGTACGCCTGGAGGAATTTAGTAACGTCGGGTCCTCCGAAGACTGGGGGGTGAATGGTGTGTGGGAGTGGCATTTGCTATTTTTCTTTGGCGATGATGAGGGACAAGGACTGGATGAATCATCGCTGATCATGTGCATGATTGGGCGCGGCATTGGCAGAAGATTCAACACTGGTTGAGGATCCGGCCTGGCATGATGGTACACCACTGGAGGAAGTGGTACGGCCATGGAGACCAATGGCGGAAGTGGATCAACAGTCATCAGTTGACATCTTGGTACTGTGTGTAGCGGTTTGGTGGTGTGATGGTGGATTAGGTGGTGAATTGGCAGTAATTGGTGATCTAAGGTCAATTGCTAGTGTGTGAGTTTTGGAAGGGGGGTTGGGTCAATTGGCACTCATTTTGAGGTGAGCTCTTTGTTTAAATACATTTTTTATTCCGCCTTCACCACCTCACACGGTCATCATGCATGGCTTTCTACCAAGTGGCCTATCATGTTCTATTCCGTGGCAATTCCCTCTATGACTTGTAGTATCCACATTAGCACTATTCACAATTTTACCGACATGGTTCATCCCGATTCTTAGTATTCAATCAGATCAGAGACTTCCTTAGTCAGTGGTTGCCGTCCTGTTTGCCCTGGAGTTTTCTCATCCCGGTGAAAGGTCGGTGCCAGTCATCCGGGTGTTAGGTCATTGTCTGTCATGCAGGTGATTGGTCAGTCTATGACGTTCCGGTGTTAGATCGGTGTCTGTCATCGTGGTATGAGGTCAGTGCCAGTCGTCCAGTGAGGTGGTCCGTGCCTGTTGTCCCGTCTGCAAAGTCGGTGCCTGCCGTCCTTGTATGATGCCGATGCCTTTCATGCGCGTGCTAGGTTGGTGCCTGTCATCAAGGGATTAGGTGGGTGCCTGGCATCCCCGTAGGAGGTGGTGCCTTTCATCTGGTGTTTGTTTGGCATTATTTTATTGGTGTATGTCCGGGTATCAGGTCTGTGCCGTTCTTCCGGTCTTAGTTCGGCTGTATTCCATAGGCGTTCGTCCTGGAATTGGGTAGGTGTTTATAGTCCGGTGTTAGTTCAGCGCAATTTTCTGGTTTTTCATCCTTGTATATGGTCGATGCCTTTCTAGTTATCGACATCGATGTACCCAGCTTACTACATCCGGCATTCCAATCTGACCATGTTATTTTGGTCCACTAGTTCCTACTATTCATATTTGGCCAAATTAGCTGGTAGGGGATTATACCACCATTCCGTATTCAGCTTTCTGAACCAAAATCCACCTTTGGGCTCAATTTCTGGTTAAACAACGGAGCTAGAAGGCTGAGAGCCCATCATTACACTCAGCCACACCTCTCGCGGCTTTCCAGAAGCATTTTGTCACAAAGAGCAGTCCTGGCTTGAGTCGTGTACAAAGAGGGTGAGATGGTATGATACAACCCAGCTGTGACGATCAACGCAATTGCGTGAATCCACAAGGAGTATTGGAAAGAGTGCTTGTGACTAAAAGATGTGAAAGATGGAGTGTAAAATTTGTTGTATGATAAGATGATATGAGATGAGATGAGATACAAGAAGCGATGCAAGATATCTACCCCGGAGTCTCCCAAATATATACTTCCCATTACTCCATCCATCTCCGCTACCCCGGTCACCCCGGAAACCCCAGTTGGCCAGTCCGTTTCCATTATCACCGTATCTCTTTACCCCCGCCGTATCTCAGTGCTCTGCCATGCTGAGAGGCGGAGGTACTGAGATATTAATTTTCCCGCTACCATGGCTGCAGTCATTCCCAGAATGGGACCAAACAGTATTCGCAGACATGCTGCAGGTATAAAGGCATCTGTGAACCTCCACTAGGATGACTCAGACAGCTGATACCAGACCTGACACTACTGCCGCCTAGAATGCCAGCTATACCACCCAGTCACGCTGTGTATACGTATGCTTGCTAGATCGCAGGTGTGCCTTCCTGATATGTTTATATATATACTCCGTTTCCCAGTGCTTATATTTTCAATCTTATGACATATGCCCAGAATCGCAAGCGCAATAAAGATTTTATTCCACATATGCTGACTGATCCAGGAATATCCACTGGTTAGTACACTGTGTGCAGCCTGGTAATGCAGTGAACATCTATTTTACAGATGGCAGAAGCAAATTAAGTGAACATGCATGTGGTGATGAGCAATGATAAAAGAACTATGATTTCTGAGTGTATTATCATGTACAATTTGAACACACTTTAAAGTGTAGTTGAAAGTATATATTTATGTGTATTGTTACAGAACAATGTAGTGATGAAGAAGAAATTACATTCGATGATAGAAAGGATGCCACAAAACCATTAATGATATAGTATACCTAATCAAATAAGGGAATATTCCGGACATGCCTGTGGCAAAATGATGGTCAACACCGTGTCAACACTTCCTGGTCCTGGATCTCCAGTAATTGGTGGGGCAATGGGATGTGGACATTGATGAACAACGTATTCACTGCCTTTGGCCGCACCAGAGGAGGCGACATGCTCTGTGCGCAATTCTGGAATTGTGTGTCAACAGAGTGTCAACAATTGTTGGTCTTGTAAGTCAGATAAGTAACAAGTAACTCGGCCATTGCTATATATAATCATAGTATGGGCCACCATTATAGGTAAATTTGAATGTCACACAGTTCTTGCCCCATCTTGACAATGAGACTCAATAGAGTGTCAATGATTGTTAGCAGTTGATAAAAAGTCATCAAACTACGATATGGCCATTATTATTGAAATATGATCTTTTGATTGGGTTTATAGGCTAAAATACTCAAGTACTCTTGGTTTCAGCATCATTAATGAAATAAGTTGTTACTGTCTGGAATGCTGTCATGGGAAGATGTTTTGAATATCTGCCTATGAAAGCAGCATTCCCCTGGTTGATAGATATCTGCAATCAAACTTCAGTAACCTTGCCCAGGATGCAAGACTAACATGTGCTGCGACTGAGTTCACTCTCAGTTTCACAATGTGACTTGGAGCATGTCACTTTCTCTGTTGTCTTCAAAGGCAGCCAATACTGCATGTATGAAAGTCCACAACCTATTGTCCCTCAGATTACCCAAAATGCAAGACCATGAATTATTCATTCTCCATTGAGGCTTATATCCATGATAGGGCAGGGAGCAGGTCTCTCCAGTTTTTAATAATGAAGGTGGCCAATGCTTCAAAAAAACATAATGACTTATTGAAGGTAATAATTTACCATTTGCAGTAGGATATCCGGTAGTAACCATTCCGAGATCATTATGAAAAGCAGTACCAGACATTCAAATTAATACATCTGACCAAACCCGGCAAAACCCAGCTGTCAGAGAACTAGTATGTAGATATAGCAACGATCCCAGACCGTCACATCAGTTCTGTGTCAGGGTCCAAACCGAATCGTTGCCGAATTGGATATTCAGGTTGTCACGCAACCTGCACTGTGTACTCGGGGACGGTTCGATTGTAAACTCCCAACCTGTGTGAATTCAGCTGGTTGACAGCTGGTTTCCAGCTGGTTCATCTCTAGATTCATATAAGGCTCTTGTATTTGGAGTGTGTAAATAGTAACTTATCAAAATCATGATTTCAGCAACCAATATTACGCATTTGCATGATGTGCAGTTTGCAAAATGGATTAATTTGGTATTTGTGTATCACCTTTGAAATATGCAATTTTTGCCCGTCAAGGTATTCAATAATACAGTTATGTGTGTGATGATCCACAAACTGCCTTGATTAAGAAATAGGCATGATCTAACACTATTGACTCTCCATTGAGGATCATTTTCACGATGCGGCATGGAGTATGTCTCTGTTGTTTTCGCCTGAAAAGACTGCCAATATCTGATGAATGGATTTCTGCAACCAATAGGAATATAAATTACCCAAAATGCAATCCTAAAAATCGTTGCACTGCATTGATGTTCATTCTAAGAATCGGGTGTTGACAATGTTGCTATCTCCTTCGCCTGCAGAAGCTGCCAATATGTGCGTTTTGAATAACAACGACCAAGTCTCTCATGAATTACTGAACTTACCAGACCACAAATCATTCAAGCTCTATTGATGCTGATTTTATTGTATTATCCATTCATCCTCTTCTGCTGTCTATACTTGTTTTCATCATGATTTGACCTTAATAGATGTGTTTTTGTCCAATTGAGACTCGGGCCTGGGACAAAGCTAAGCAGTGTAATATTCTTGCACTGTGAACTCTCACATGACTAAAAATGATATATTTTGCCAAATGATTCATTGCGCCTGCTTTATATTTGTTTATCAACCAATATTCACAAGCGACTTCGCACCATTCGGCCCTGATATATCTGTACGTAAAACTGCTGGTGAAGTTATATAAAGAAGCTGGTGAACGATTTGCGCAGTCTCGGATACTTGTTCTTCACTCCATTAATTCTCCTCGTTTCTATTGCAGTTACTGTCTCCAACATGTTTTGCCGCTGTTTTTTTCACTCTTGCATTGGCTGGACCAATCCGCCAACAATTGGCGCAGCATTCATATCCAACTGCCCTGGGCATTCCGGATCCTCGATGTCATTGTTGTGCACTATTTCAAATTTAACGTCTGTCGCGCAATCGTCTCTACCGCCATTGGAATTATTCAAGTCGCAATTCCAGTTTAACCAATTTTCAGTATCGGAAATGTTTTAAGGTAAGCTCTCCATGTCAATTTCGACTGAATGAAAGTTGATTCTACTGATTCGGCAGACATTACACATTTGGGTTCGTCCTCCATGGAGGTCCTTTGTGGACACACCTGGTGGCACAGGTTATGTTGCAGTCATGTCAAATTCAGCTGCACCATCATGTTGAACGAGTGACCAGGAGGCTGTGACAATCTCTTCTGTATCTGATATGTATCCAATGGTTGTCATCTGTTTGTTTTGAGCACGAGAGACGTTCAGTGGAGCATTTACGTTCTTGCTGCCCAGCAACATTTCCCAAATGTCGTATACTCTCGCCAATCTGTGCTATTCGCTTTCTTCTGCCGCTGTCTTTATTCCCGAGTTGTTGTATGTGTCTGTCGTATCCGATGGTGGGCTATCGCCCGCCACAATCCCATTATTGGCTCAAGCACACTGCCTTACAACTACTTTTTTGTGCAGGGTCTAGCTTGTGGGTTTTGACTGCCCGCAGCCCATAACATCTCACCTAAAGCAAGAACTGGGCTCAACTCAGACACCTGGTAGTATGATGGAAAATATGTTCTGCGGCACAATGGAGAGATCGGCACAGTTTGAGTGCATTTCTTCTTGCTTGCCCCACCAGTATGTTATATCTGGAATCAACAATGTACTGCTAATTTCCATAGGGACAGTGTGGTAATTACTGAGGTTTGGATGAATTTGGCTCCAGTTCTTGGGTGGTTCCAGTGGGGAATTCAAATAGAGGCTGGCGGTGGTAAATACATGTGCTGTGGGATCGCTTTGTCCTGGGGTCATCATGGCCACATTTTTAGCCGTTCAGTATTAAGTATCTTGGCTGGACATATCATCTGGATCGAAGGATGAATGACAGCATCCAAGAGACGTTGAAGAGGGGACAAGAATGCTGCTAGGTAAGCTTTCGTGTGTATTGACCAGCACACATCGATGTATTGCAAAGTATCCATTCACAACATATTTCAGACAGGCCTCTTGGTATTGGGTTGTATAGGATGTCTCATCTTCAGGATTGATATCAATTACAATGTCCCACTTTCTAAACGATAGCAATATCTGGACTATGGAGCAAAATTGAACAATTTAGAAGCATGCCCATCGTTTGAGTCACTGCTGTGTAGTATTTGGGCAGCTTCTGTCTAGCAGACTTTTCAGTGAAGCACAGGTCATCCATCGATTGAGTATTGGTGTTAGTAAAAGCTTGTATCACACCATCCATATGATTGGACACGTCATGGTACACTGTGATATATTGATGCAATGTGACTGTATACCTCTTCAACATGCACAGGGTACAGTATCGAAATCGCTTCAATCCTTCCATGACATACCTAACAATGGTCCATGCATCATGAGTTGTGAAAAGTGGCCAATAATCACTGAAATTTGGATTTTGCACCAACTTGTGTGTGAATTCACGTCATCAGTATACACGCTCGGATGACTCCTCTATTATGCACCAAAGTATCTTCATATCCATACTCGGATCCACTACAATGCGAACGTCTGATGTTTGACACTCAATGAACTCATTTTAGCGACCTGGTGTCAACATAATCACTACTGCAAGCATTCTCTGTTATATCAAGGTCAGTTTTGGGACTTTCAAAATATCATGAAATATGTACTTTGTCAATTATCATTGCAAAACCTAGTCTCATTGCCGACACGTTGTTGATTCTAGTTTTGCCATCATCTCGAAGTCTTTGAAAGTTCCCAATGTCTCAGCTTTCATTCGGTGCAAATTGCGGATCGTACTCCATCAGGAAACCAACCAAGTCGCGTCCAGGACAAACATAAACCTGAGCGCATCGGACGCATAAATCGAAACCTCTTGAGCCTTGACATGGCTTGACTCTGCACGTGTGTATGTACGACCCGTGGCGTTGAGTTTGCGTCTCCTCACCTAGTATTTCTTACTGATGGAGCTATGCAGTGCACTTATTTCTTACTGACGCAATATCTGTTACCGACACAGTCATTCAGTGCACACACTTATTGATCCATGATACTTCTCATACAACGGCTGGGTGCAATGTACACCTTGACATAACACAGTATTCACTGCTTGCAGTATTTATACGATGCTCAGAAATGCACTGAAAGCTCGGGCGACAGATACAGTGTGCATGATGTCCGATATTGAGATATATTCAGTTTCCCATTCCAAATGCCATGCTACCCTTCACAGCCAGCTTGAAGCACATGCTCTGAACTACTCTCTCCTGCCCAGTCATTTACCGACTCCGACTCGAAGTCATTGAACTCTTCCTCATCCTCATCCACATCCTCATCACCATGTTCATCCTCGTCCGCCATCCCCGTATTCTCGACTTGATCATCGTCCAGCTGGAGGCCACGATGTCGCTGGGCACGACCCCTGCCACTGTGTATGTCATCATGCTCGTTGTCGCTATCATCGTCGCCATCGTCAACCCTATCCTCAGCATTGAAAAACAAATCATAAGAAATGGGAATGTGGATCGCTGAAATGATTGGAGTCTCAATGTCTGGCTCCATTATCAGGGCTTCCATGGCAGTCTTGTTGCATACCACCCGACGAGGTTTGGAAGCAACAGCTGGCGTGTTTTTTGCTCCTTTCTCACGTAGAATGAGGTTGTTGCGAGCCGACCGTATGGACTTGATTACCTTCCGTCTCAATGGAGATGGGAGATCGTTCCAAATATACATCAGATCGGTGTAAGTCTCTGCACAATGTTAGAGCAATTGCATGCATTGTGAAGGCCATACTTACCGCCGTCACCATCTCAAATGAAGTAGTACTCCCACTCGGCTCATTTCTTCCGGATTTCCAAGTCATCGCTTTCAACCTGTGTTGGAGCTGAACATCCATTGCATTGCCACTCCGTCAGTGCGTGATGCAATGGAACAAAATCAGTTCCAGGGGTGTCTGTTGTCGAATCAAGTCATGGAAGCCCTCCAAATGCCTGCCGTATTTGCGAATTTGTTAGAAGAAATGTAGATATAGAAATCGTGGAATCTCCTTAGCAAGAAAGTATCTAGCTCGTTCCTGGTGGTGTTATCGATGCTGAGAGTTGCAGAAAGGACTCAACTAGGGTTTGTTCGTACAATTGCATTGGCGCACAGTGAACGTAAAATCTGAAAGTATTTGGTCAATGTATATGCGGCGCTCATCATCGTCTTCGAAACGATGCAAGTTGTATAGTCTCCCTACACAATCACAGGCCTTGTTGATTATGTGCGATCTGACTGCATTGCAACTGTGTTTGATCTGATATACGGCGGCCGGTTAGTCTATGAGAATGTAATTCTGGGAGATACTGAACTATCCTGAGACACTCCTTCTGACATTCCGGGAAGCTAATATTGACTCCTTCCTGCCTACATACCTTGGACCAGCGATTTATTGCTGACTTTGTGTGGAAACGATACGTTAGTTGCTATCTACCACTCTCGAAATTGTATAAGCTACCATCATCAACTCAGCTTCAGTTGGAAATGGTCTCTCACTCAACAGTTGCACCTCCAGCATGCGACGCAATGTGTCCAGTATAGGAGTGACTCAAACGTCACGTGGTGCAAAGAAACTTCGACTGCCATAGCGTTTGATGCTGGCTGACAAACTCAACGGTATATTCGGCGGCAACAATGGGGTGAATTGTGCATCCAATGATGATGGGTGTGGACTCCGAAGTTGACTGAGGTTCGTACCCAAACGAATACCGACGGAAATCACAGTGGGTGTTGGCGACACTGAGTTGGAGGCATGATTCGGCGGGTGAAGAGACGGCTTCAGGACTGTATTTGTCGGGGATACAATGCCTGTAGCTGCTGAGGCGATCTGAGTAGTCGAACCATCGATATGTGAAGCTATAGCCTTTGTCCGCTTTCGCTTCTGCTTGTCAGCCTGCAAAGTGGATTTTCTCTTTTTACCGTTTACAGTACGTGGCATTGGGGTGACAACTCAAGGAGTTGCCGGCGCAGCTGTTGGAATTGAGGATACGGCCTTTTGCAGTGGCTTTGTTGTTCGAGACATGTTCAGAAGGCAGAACTGGTAGAAAGAACGACAGGCTGAAAGTCAGAAAGCAGACGAGTACAGGAAGAGTGCCGAATGAGTTAAGTTGTAGTAGATGGAGTTGCAATTTTCACGGTGCAGGTGAAGGTTAATGCAGTGTGGAAAAGGACTGACACATCGCTGAGCATTCTACCTAAAATGAGGTTTCATAAATGGGCAGATTCACACGATATCGTATTAGCTTGTCACGAAAGTGTCGCATACAATCTCAATATGATAGCAGCAACTCCTGATGATGCAAGCCCATCTCTGACTAGCCCCAGAACAATTAGAAAACAGATACCGAACGCGAAAAGAGAGAATCCAAATCCCTATCACGTCGTTAGCTTGCCGGTCAATTGCTGGAATGACATGGAACATACTGAAATAAGTCAATCAAATACCAGTATCCCCCAGCCCAATCACCCACGAAACCAAACACAATAATTTCAAGAAATCCCAAATCAGACTAAAAATAACTCTGTAAAACGCAAAAACGACTCCACCCAACCCAAACACATGATGCCAACCCATTACTAGCCCCCATACACGAACCTAACACGCGTATCGGTATGTTAGTCATTTACAGCACTGTTAGACATACCGAAAACAATGAATCATATTGCTGACACATCCACAGTGGAGTCAAACGCGACGCCTCCAGCTGTGTGAAGCACATAATCGCATTGACATCTTGGTGCGTGCCAATTGCCACCGACTCCGATGACTCATCAATACCCGCCTACAATGACGAAATGTCACACATTGCCTCCGACTCCGATCTGGCCTCTTGCTGCAGCTGCAACTCCACCACCGCTTGGGACTCCTCAACACCGACCGATACCGAAGACTCCTCAACACCCACCGACACCAACGAACAGTCACACATTGCCTTTTCTACCAATTTCTCCTCCCTCAATTTTGCGATCATTGCCCTTACTCGTGCAGCCGATTCATTCATTGCCTAGCCTAACCATGTATGCGACTCGGCTTTGAGAGAGGTACACTTGATGTGGTACGTGGCAGTCACCTCCGGTTGGGTTATTGCTAAGTGGTTTATTGCAACAAACCTGGGAGCAGATATCGGGCTCTCGGCCGGTTCAGAGGCACCAGGTGTTCTCGGGAGAGACGCTAGTGGTGGTGGTGGTTGAGCAGCCCTTTCAATACTAGGAGGGGAAACTGCCATTACCTTCAAAACAGCCACAACGATAAGAGGGTGGTATGCTGTAACCGAAAATCAGGCGGCCACAGAGTAATTGCTGTGGAGTCGGGTTGAATCACATGGCCGCAGAGAGGTTTCGCCAGGCGTGACTAGAAACCCAAGAATACAACTGACATCTCTAGCGGTACATAGGCGACTCACAACATGGTGTACGGCCTTTGCTGTGAGCTTCTCGACTCGTGAAAGATGCCATCTATTTGAGGTGTGGTGAACACAGATGTCATCCCAGCGGTCGTAGCTGTCTGGGTCGTACCTTTCAGGGTCGACAATGCAGACCCTCAGGGTGTCGATAGGTATTCGGCTGGTAGGGACAGCATCAGTGGATATTTCATCGAGTTTTCGTTTTTTCTGGATGGCAGAAGCAATGATGGTTGGCGGTGTTGCACGTTTGGGGGAGGGAGGCTGCAGCGTTGGTGTCCCGGGATACACGATGACTGTCATTGCATGGCCTCTGCTATGTTTGGAGTTGTTGCAGTCGTTGAAGTCGTTGGAGTCAGGGTCGGTATCACTGTCAGTAGATAAAGGTGGGTTTCTTTGTGATACTGATTCATCTGCACCCGAATTTTATCGACACAGTCTTGATGAAACACCCGGAACCCACTCTACCATTCGATATGTCGTGGTTTGGTCGATGCCCGTTGCTTCCACATCCCCTGAAACTGTGCAACGTGCCTTGTAGTGACTGGGTCCAAAAAAAAAAAATCATACATTAAGTCAATCGCACCATCATCCTTGACACCGTGAATGGCGTACATCCGAATCAGGCCCCGAATGTGCTCGGCCATGCACTGCTTCGCAAAACCATCCAGGCGGAGAGTGTCCTTAATTGCATTGGTTTTGGAGGGGGTGGATGGGATCTTCTTGGGTGGCATTGCAAGGTTCTGAGGTATATATAAAGTGGTGGGGGGTCAGGGTTAGGGTTACAGTGTGTAAAAACAATCGGATGAGAGTGGTAAATAGGTAAAGATGGAGTAGATAGAGAAGATGGAGAAGAATCAAAATGGAGGGAGTATACGGCGGTATATATAAATGTCAGAATGGGCCATCCAAGGTGCTGGAATCGTGTGGAACAGCTCGCAGGAGAGATGAAACCGATGGTGTTATCAAACATCATACTTGCGAAGGAGCTTTCCTCGTTGTGAGCCACCATCATCACTTCTCCTTCGGCCTGAACAATATACAGCATGTTTTATACAACTCTGAGAGTTATTTGGGCCACTCGTTGAGTGCGAGACACTCTTGTCATTCGATTTTTGGGTCAAAGCGTTGAAGTCTGACAGTTTGAGTTCCTAACATAGAGCTGAAATGTCAAGTTCCAACCTAATGATACAGTGCGGTGTCTCAAATAGTCGGGACCTGCTGTATTGAGTGAGAGAAGTGTCACTGGCTTCCCTGGAAGTGAATAGACCTTTCCAGGCACCGCCATTCGACTCTGTACTGTGGTATCATGAACTCTGAAGTTGTGTCTTGGCACAACAAACGAGTGATATTCAATGAGTTCGGCCGTATTTCGCCCGGTCAAGTGCATGTTGTATGGACGATATCTCTACCTGTAAGGGCCTCCGTGGCACTATCCTTCATTGCACGGCAACCACCCCTGCATGTCAATGACCCTTGCATTGCAACGCTCAAAACAATCTACCCACTGTGTATACAACTTTCAGCATGTTTTACACCACATACACCATGGCTCCCATACGAACTCCGAATCGATTCTGTCCTGTTTGCTTGAAACCTTATAAGTCCGACCTGTGGCTCTACAAACAAATTGACAGTGATCATCCTCGATATCGCGCTCAACTTCTTGAGTTAAAGACAGACTCCAAGCCACATGAACGTATTTGGAAAAGCTCCCAGCAATGCGTCCTCAATTCTCACAGTGATCTTCATGCTAATAATAACCACGGTGACGATCCCGACGTGTTTCCTCCATTGCACATGTCTCCTTCTCCAGAACCACCCGAATTGGATTCAAACTCAATTGCAAACTTCTCATATCCGGATTATGGTGCCACTGTTGCATACATTCCCACCGACAATGAGCACAACGCTGAGCAATGGTTGGACAACCCCTTCCATCCATTGGCCAGTGCGGAGGAGTACAATTTCGCAGAGCTAGTTTCATCGAAAGGTCTTCCCACCAATGTCATTGACGACTTACTGAAGGGCAGCTGCGGCCTTAAAGGGAGTGTGCGCGATTCTCTGAAACAGAATTACCACCTGCGACAGAAAATCGACGCCATGGAGGATGGTCTCGGCCACGGCTCCTGGAAGAAAGCTACGTTGCAGATGGCATGGAATGTGCAGCATCCGGATGCCATTGAGTTTTGGCACCGAGATAATATACAGTATGCAAAATGGCTACTCCGGCAACCAGTATATGAGGAACATCTTACGTACACTCCGAAACATTGCTTCAATGATTCTGGACACCGTGTTTACAATGACATGCATACTGGAGACTGGTGGTGGGATAAGCAGGTTAGCATTGTTCTTATACCCGTTACAATGTTCACAATAGCGTAGACCACACTACCCGTCGGTGTGAGGCTGGTGCCAATAATATTCATGTCTGACACCACCCACCTCACAAACTTCTTTGGCGACAAGAAGGCATGGCCGATATATATGACAATTGGCAACCTATCAGCAGCAGCACGGATGAAGCACACAATGCACAACGTGTTGTTGGTCGTCCTTTTGCCCATTGCCATCATGATGTGCAATGTTCCCCTCAAAAACACAAATGCTCAGATGGAGCATAACCGAATAATCTCTCAGAATATACTGCTGCATGTGCTGCAACCCCTACTCAATTCTGAGACTAGCATCTGCTATGCCCGCTGAGCCGATGGCAACTTCAGGCATTGTTATTCGACACTGGCTGCATGGATGGCAGATCATTCTGAGCACTGTGACCTTCACAACATCAAGAATGGTGTATGCCACTGGTGCGAATGCCCCAAGCAGGAAATGGGTAATGTACCCCGCCAACACGAGCTACACAACCAGCGGGATCATAATATGAATCGTATGCTTTCGAATTCAGATACACCTCTGACCATCGCCGAACTCAAACTGTCACGGTTGTGTCGAGCGAGGATCGAAGAAGGAGTAAGAATCGATGAAGGGAAAAGTGAATACGAAGGAAAAACAGGTTTTGATGGAAGGAATCAGGTTTCGATAGAAAGAATCAGGTTTTGTTGGTTGCGTTGTAAATATGGCGTGATGGTTATGGCGTAGGCCGCGGATTGAAAGGGTTGCGTACATAGTTGGGTGGAGTTAGGATGTATTTTGGAACGAATGAGCAAAGGTGACGACGGTCGCGTTAACTGTAAATAAGGATGCTGAATTCGCGGAGGATAGGTTGTTCTTCACTCATTCTCTAGTCTACAAAACAATCAATAGCTTCGGCACCAATCTTTGTTCACTTCTGTGATTCCAGATTTCGAGTCTCGTGCCTGTTACGCAGTACCCGCGATCAATGCACCACCGCACAATACCCACGTCTTAGTTTGGTTTTTATAACCCCTAGAACTCCGAGCCTTGAACCCTTGACAGAAGAACGAGTCTACAATCGATTCTACCGGTTATATTTCAGTATATGTGCCGCTATTTTCATCCAAGCGGCTGCTACTTTTGTCATAGACCTTGCAACACGCTCTGTTCCGTGTTTAAATCAGTTGGAAACTTTGAAAACAAGCTCACAGTACACAGCTTTTGGAGACACTCCTGCGTTGTGTGCCTGTGGAAACATCGACGAGAAGGATCCGCGCTGTTTTAAATGCCAGCATACGACAACAACAAACCACAACAATCTAGAATCAATTTCTTCGACCTAGCTGGTCGAACCATCAACCTCTTCGAAAAGGAACCCTTGAACGCCTTTGATAGCATCGACGCTATCCTCAACGAATCCGAGGAACCCTTGGAAGCATACTTTTGGGATGAACCACAAGCGGTATCCCATTGGAATAGCTACTGGACAGAAGCAGCAAGCAACGGAGGAGGCCTCCAAATCGACGACGCAGTATTCAAAAACTTTTGGACCAAGTACTACGGTCTTCACGTCGATTGCCAAAACGAAGAACCGTGCTACTGCGAACACAACTGTGGAGGAACACACACAACAATCGGCAGAGCAGCAGAAGCTCAATCAACAAAATCCGAGTCCACGATAAAAGCAACACAGAAGGACATAGAAAGTCAAATCTCGTGGGCAGACTACAACGAACCAAAAGCGAACAAGGGAAAGGGAGTCGACCACGAATTACACCCAGCCCCTTTACCATCCCCGCTGATCATCGTAACAACACCCAGTAAACACGAGGTGTTCTTCTGGTAGATGGTCAATCCGTTTTTAGAAGCAGAAATCGAAGTAGCAGTACATCAAATCCAAGACAACATAAACGAAGTCAGAGACTGCCTGACAGAACCCCGCCTCCTTACAGCCGCCTCCCTACATCACCAGAATGATGTCCGGAGAATCCTCAAGACCAACTCGCGATGTCACATCGATGGGAGCTCTACAGACAGACCTCGAAATGGTGACAACAAAGGATACAGAATCCATGAACGAAACACAGCTCCGGAGTCACATTACGGACATCAACAGAGGGCTAACAGCACTGAGCCAACTACCAACAACGAGCAGATTAAACGAATTGCTCAAGGAACGGCAATCTGTGAAAGATGCGGGAGTACGAATATCGGAATTGTTGGCAGAAGGAGAAAAAGTGGGCCAAGAGAGGGACAACTTGAAGCAGGAACTACTGCTTACCCAACAAGCAGCCGCCGAAACAACACCGCAGAAATGTAGTCATTGGGATCTGGAAGAAGAAGTCCGGATTTTAAAACAAGCATTGGAGGAAGCAAACCGAGACCTGGCGGAACTGAAAAAGGACCTGGAAGACGCTCAGGCTCAAATGGTGATATTCAGAGATCTGGCGGAAGAAAATCGACAACAAGTCACCAGGATCCTGAGTTAACGGAAGGAAGAAGGGAGAAACAGGGGAAAGGACGGACAGGGAAGAACGTGAGGAAAAGGTAAACGACATTACCAGCTTCTCAGGAGAGGATAGGAAGGAACTTCGAGGGTGGAAGGTGCAGTTGGCATTGAAAATAGCCGGAAAACCGAGGCATTCAGCAACGAACAGAAGAAGCTGAGGTATGCAGTGGGATGTCTAAAAGGAGTGGCTCTGGCACAGTTAATGCCACACTGTAACGAAATATCAGGGGAAGTCAACTCAACACCCTGAAAGACCTAGTTGACCTGCTGGATGTAGCATTCGGAGATCAAGACAGAGCAGCAACAGCAAAAAGAGAACTCGAGAAACTCAAGCAACGAGACCGCGAATTCTCCCAGTACTACGCGGAATCCAAGATACGTAGTAGACACCAAATGGAACGAAGATGCACAATTGGACGCACTACGAAAGGGCTGTCCAACGAACTCAATGACTCCATACAGCACATCGAGGAGCCAGAAAGCATGATCGAATTCGTAAAGATGGTGTCGAAAAGGGATTCACAGCTGAGGAGAAGAGCCGCGGAAAAGAAATCTGGAAAGTGGGAAGGATATAAAAGGTCCGATGCAACGACCAACACCACATCCGCCCAGACGCAGCACCTGCAGGATCAGTCGCAGGCTACCACGGCCCCGCTCCAATGGACATCTCCGCAGTCAAAGGAAGAAGATCACACCTGAGGAGAGGAAGAGACGAAGGAAGGAGGATTATGTATGTACTGTGGGGATAGCAGACATTTTGCAGCATCATGCCCAAGAAAGTTGAAAGCGGCATCAGGACAAACAGAGGTGTCACCTTTTAGAAGGCAGCAAATGAAGGGGATGCAGATTCGACAACAGGAAAAGGAAAGGAAGTGGAGTCGGGAAAAGTTTAGTCCAGTGCAATAAGGATGGCAATTGCGGTGGAAACGAATCTCCTTTGTCAGTTAATGCTAGTTTGGTATTTCGCAGTTTCTATATCAAGCGCAGAAATACAGGAATCTTCTATGGAAAGCAACATCTCGTTGTGAAATGCTCGCTGAAAATAGAAGACAGAATCATTGATACCCACGCTTTGATAGACTGCGGAGCTACTGGAATAGCATTCATTGACAAAGATTTCGTCCGCCATCATCAATTACAAGAACAAGACTTAAAAGAGTCAAGAGAGTTGGAAGTTATAGATGGAAGGCCCATAGAATCAGGAACCATTACGACAATGGCAAAATTAGATTTAGGCATACGAGGCATCAGGAGCAATTACCAGCATTCGTTACGAAACTTGGACACTACCCAATAGTACTTGGATTACCATGGCTACAACTTCACGACGTTACAGTCAAGTTTCAAAAGAAAAGAATAGGATTCGAAAGCGATTACTGCCAGAAGCTCTGTCAACATCACTCAAGCGTATGGGTATGGGGTAATCATATGGAAACAACGGAACCGATGGACCAAAATTGGATATAAGCGCCCTAGCGGCAGCCCCATTTATGAGACGGAATCACAAGGAGAAACTCAAGGTGTATGCGGTAACCTTATACGAAATCAACAAGGCCTAGAAGTGAAGGACCTTCAAGAAAAACGCTGGAACATTAATTCCTAAGGAATATCATGAGTTTCTCCCCCTTTTTGATAAAGTAATTGCTGAAAGACTACCACCACATAGACCATACGATCACAAGATTACACTACAAGACGGATTCACCCCACCCTTCGGACCAATATATAGCCTTCAAGAGAAGAACTGCAGGTCCTAAAAGAGTGGATTGAAAAGAATTTGTCAAAGGGATTCATCAGATCGTCATCATCTCCATGCGGAGCACCGGTGTTGTTCGCACCTAAACCAAATGGAGGCCTACGATTATGCGTGGACTATCGAGGACTCAACGAGGGAACGATAAAAAATCGATATCCATTACCATGATCCAGGAAACCCTGCTGAGATTGTCCAAAGCCAAATGGTACACCAAACTGGATGTCCGAGATGCCTACAACATGATTCGAATAGCAGAAGGAGACGAATGGAAAACGGCATTAGGACCCGTTATGGCCTGTTTGAATCCCTCGTTATGCCCTTTGGACTTACCAATGCACCAGCTAGCTTTCAGGAATTCATAAACGATACCCTTCACCCGTTTTGGACATCTTTTGCACGGCATTTCTGGACGATATCCTCATTTACAGTGACAATCTAAAAGAACATAAGGAACACGTCAGAGCAATAATGACGACGCTCAAGGAGGCCGGTCTGTATCTGAAAGCGGAAAAATGCGAATTTCACCAACAGGAGGTGAAATACCTGGGATTGATAGTTGGGGTAAACGGGATTAGAATGGATCCAGAAAAAGTAACAGCGGTGAAGGAGTGGGAAGCACCTGGCAAGCTCAAGGAAGTTCAAGCGTTCTTAGGATTCGCCAATTTTTATCGAAGGTTCATTAGGAATTACAGCAGGGTGGTCCAACCGTTGACAAAGCTAACGAAAAAGCTGGTACCATTTCACTGGGGACCCGATCAAAGCGAGCCTTTGCGGAGCTTAAAGAAGCATTTACAACAGCACCAGTTCTAGCACACTTCGACTACGAGAAGGAAATCGTTCTGGAAACCGATGCCTCGAGCTACGTGTCTGCAGGAGTACTATCCCAATACGACGATCAAGGAATCCTTCATCCGGTAGCATTCTTTTCGAAGAAACACACACCGGCAGAAGAGAATTACGAGATTTACGATCAAGAGCTGGGAGCCATAGTTAAAAGTCAGGAACAATGGAGACCGGAATGCGAAGGGTCAGTACACCCTATTAAGATACTGACGGACCATAAGAATCTCGAATACTTCATGACGTCAAAGCTACTTAATAGAAGACAAACTAGATGGTCCGAATTCCTGTCAAGATTCAAGTTCAAATTATATACCGCCCAGGAAAACAAGGTCAAAAGCCCGATGCACTCACCAGAATGCCAGGAGACATTCCTCCGAAGGGGGGGGCAGAAAAAACCCAACAAATCGTGCTCAAAACGGAAAACCTGGACAAACAAATACAACAAGGACTGGTGGTAGCATTCGCAGAAGTGGTAAATCTGGACGAAACCGATCCAAAGGAATTGTGGAACTGGATTCAAAACATATGCAAGGACTGCCCATTCGATAGCAGCGAAGGACTGTGTCTCAACGCAACGGACGTCAAAAAAGATTCGGACAAGCTACAATTGATACAGGACCATCACGATACACCGGCAGCAGGACATCCAGGACGAGCAAAAACCTTCGAACTCCTCAAAAGAAATAATCAATGGCCAGGTATGAGGAAGGACGTGACAGGTACGTACGAAACTGCCATACATGTCAACGCAGCAAAGCAATTCACCAGAAGACCCACGGGTGGCTCAAACCACTGGAAATACCGCAACAACCATGGAAGGATCTGAGTATGGATTTCGTGGTGGGACTACCGGAAAGCGAGGGGTACAACGCCATATGGGTAGTGGTTGATAGGCTGTCAAAAATGAAACATTTAGTGCCATGTCGGGACAATACAGACGGCAAGAAGCTGGGCGAGATGTTTATACGAGAGGTGTTCAAGTTACATGGTTTACCGGACACCATAGTATCAGACAGAGGACCCCAATTCGCGTCAGAATTTTGGAGACACGTTTGTGAAAGACTTGGAATCGAACGAAGGCTGTCAACCGCGTTTCATCCACAGACAGATGGACAACGGAACGAATGAACGCCATTATGGAACAGTACCTTAGGGCCTTCGTCAATTATCAACAGAACGACTGGGTACAGTGGCTACCAATGGCCGAATTGCGTCGAACAATCACCCTCGGAAACAACAGGATGCTCACTGTTCTTTGGTAATTACTGATTTCATCCAAGAATGACCTTTAGCCAACATCTGAGTCAGAATGGAAACGATATCAGGGAAGTAAACGCAAATACCCTCTGCCAGAAAATGAACGATATCTTCCAACAGATGAAAGCTGAAATGATTCGAGCACACGATATCCAAGCGGAACAAGCGGACAAGCATCGAAGAGAGGGAGTGCAGATGAAGGTTGGAGATCAAGTATGGATGGACGCCAGGAACATTACAACACAACGACCCAGTAAGAAACTCGACTGGAAACGCCTGGGACCCTACAAGATTACGGAGGGCATCAGCTCGTGGGTTATCGATTACAATTACCCATGGACCTTCACATCCATCCAGTACATCCAATTTCCCGCTTAACCAAAGTGGCGGATGATCCCTTGCCAGGGCAAATCGAATCTGCACCACCTGCTGTAATTGTGGACGGAGAAGAAGAATACGAAGTGGAACGCATCGATGACTCGAGGATGTTTCAACGACAGCTGCAGTACCTGGTCAAGTGGAAAGGCTACGATGAACAAAGCTGGGAACCAGCGGTTAAAGTGGACGGGCTCCAAGCAATCGACGTTTTCCACGCGGAACAACCTTGCAAGCCCGGATCAACAGCTTCATAGGAACTTAGCATATGGGAGGGGGAGCTACTGTCACGGTTGTGTCAAGTGAGGATCGAAGAAGGTGTAAGGATCGATGAAGGGAAAAGGGAATACGAAGGAAAAACAGGTTTTGATAGAAGGAATCAGGTTTTGATAGAAGGAATCAGGTTTTGTTGGTTACCTTGTAAATATGGCGTGATGGTTATGGCGTAGGCCGCGGATTGAAAGGGTTGCGTACATAGTTGGGTGGAGTTAGGATGTATTTTGGAACAAGTGAACAAAGGTGACGACGGTCGCGTTAACTGTATATAAGGATGCTGGATTCGCGGAGGATAGGCTGTTCTTCACTCGTTCTCTAGTCTACAAAACAATCAATAGCTTCGGCACCAATCATTGTTCACTTCTGTGATTCCAGATTTCGAGTCTCTTGCCTGTTACGCAGTACCCGCGATCACTGCACCACCGCACAATACGCACGTCTTACTTTGGTTTTTATAACCCCTAGAACTCCGAGCCTTGAACCCTTGACACAAACGCCACGATGTGAATCCAGGCTTCAACATCTTATGGTATCTCAATTGCGCCACAAGTGTTTTTCCTAAGCCTGATCTGCTCCATATGATGCAAATTGGGATGTTGAAGCACCTCCTGACATGGCTTTACAAATTTCTCAAGCAGCATAAGCGGCTGGACAAGGTCAACAATATTTCACTGTCGGTGCCTGCATACCTTGACATGACGAAACCAATATGTTTATATGAGAAGGTTTCGAATTGGAACGGAGGAGAAATCAAGACGATTACCCAATTCCTTGTGGGTGTCGTACGCAAGGCTCTGCGGGACCCAACCCCGTCTCAGCGTAGTCGTTTTGAACGTGCCGTTCAGTGCTCTCCCTCTCTTATTAAGTTCTATTTCTATTGCCAGTATGACTCTCATAATGACGAAACGCTAGACCTTATGGACAATGCTCTATGCCGCGTCCACAATTCAAAGGATGTGTTTCAACAATTCAGAGCTGGCAAACGACTTGCAGCAGAGGCCAAAGAGAGACGTACGGAATTGTGTGCCGAGCGGGATGCGGAGTTCAATTCGGAGGAAAACAAGAAGGAAATGGCATCCTGTCGACAGTGTATTCACGACGCCTGGGAAGGTATTATCGATGCAGAAATGGCCGAATACATTGAAGATGGAAACGATTTCAACTTTCCCAAGATGCATGCCATGTAGCACTTCCGAAATCAGATACAACGGTACTGATCGCATAAACAGTGGTCGACAGAGATTGGAGTAAGCTCTCACCCTAAGCAGATTAAGGACGGGTTTAATGCCTCGAATATGACTGGTGATTACTATACTCTGATGATCAATTACTACCTTTGGAGTGATGCATTCGCAGTCAGAAATGCTAATTGTGACGCATGCAGTCGTAAACGAGCTGCTCCACAAGTGATGACAGAAGTGGCAACAGACGCAACCACTAGACATCGTATATTGAGCTTCATATCTCTGCAGTAGCACAAACAATAGGAGAAAGTCAAGGACTTTTAATGCCTCTTGAAAATAATTAGTGACGATGTCCTCCGAAATGGTCTATATGATCCCACCCGTCGGTTATTACACTCCAAGAAGGTCAACATCGATTCGGATGATCTCTTAAGCCGCATTTCCGCAATTTACCATGGAATTGAGGTAGAATCACGCAACATGCATGGCGAGGGCTTCAATCAGAGGCTCAGATGTACTGGAAATAAACGATGGTATTCCGGGGCTGCATACCATGACTGGGTATGGGTTCAAACTTCGCAACGTAAGGAGGGGCAGGAGCTTCCTCACAAGGCACTGCAGGGACGTGTACCGTACCGTATGCTTTATCTATTCAAGCTGCGAGTCGTTCATTCGTGCGGCGAGAATACCGTTTGGATTGTATACGTTGAAGTGTCAAAACCTGCTAACAGTGGAATGCCGGAAAGTGCATCGCAGCTAGTCAGGGTAGTGAAACTATCTTCTGGAGGTGCATAAGCAGTTATTAGTGCAGGAAATATTGTGGGTGCGGCACATTTAATTCCAGAGGGGCCCATTTCGTCAAAGTTGGAGAATAAAGGATGGATAGTCAATGGTCATATAGACCTAGCGACATGGAACCATGTTTATTATATACTGCAGGATGAGTTGAATACGGTGGCGAAAAGGGTATAAATGATGTTCAGAAGTGTAAATAGATTTAATAGACATGTTTTTTATTACTTTGGGATAGGCAGACGGTATGGTGATATATGAAGTTCGCAGTATCAGTATTACAATCCACTGAGCAGTGTTGCCACCAAGCACCAAGCACCATGAAATAACAATGGCCAGACCAAAAACACAGTATATTTAGAGTCCCAAGGCACTGCGCAGAGTGATATACATAGTGCCCAGAGTTGTTTTTGCAAAGCCTCACATCGTATCGTCGCGGGGTTGCATAGTACCCTGCGTACCGACGTTCCAGGTGCTCCAGGTGCACAACCTGCATCTGGGTTCAGGGATTATTTCCCGATGTCATCTCCTTCCAAAGAATGTGTGTGGCTTGTTACACCAAGACTGCTCATGAATGCTGCTAGATCCAGCTGTCTGATGTGCACTATGCATGGTATATCGTTCCTCAATGCATGCCACTCGATTCGAGAGTTCTGAAGTGTTGATGGCAGCCCGGGTGTCATTGGGTAATTTGAGGAAACATTATCAGTCGTAATACCAATCCAATGGTGGTCAGTAATTTCAAAACGATCAAGCACATTCTTCAAATGTACGGCTAGGCTGCCTGCAGTAGGTTGTTGCTTGACCCATTATCCGTAATGAGATTTCGAATCAGTAAAGAATAGGCAATTAAATCTCATCGAAATTGAGTCGAATTTCACACATTGCTCAAGTTCAATCCATATATTTCGCAATGACTGACATTATGACTAGTTTGTTCATTGATGTTCTTAAGTCCAAAGCTAAGCTAACAGTATTTGGTGATGGCAACTGCTTGATAATGGTATCCACCATCAGTGAATATTTCCTCCGGCAAATGTTGCTCTCAGTTGTACCGGACAGCAGCACTAGGTCATTGCATAATGCTTTATATGACAGTTGTTGCTCATGATTTAATATGTGGTTTAGTGGAATGTTAGCTGAACCAAAACCTAACATGATCTAGCGATTCCACATGTCTGGGTGAAATTCGGATGTATCTAAGCCCTTAGTTGCCTGTTTGGAATATTTTGTCTGTCATTTGGGTCAATATGGAATAACCTGGACGTCAAATATGATTTGACTCTGTCAACTGACTTTTGTAATTCCTCATTTTTCTGCCTTGTCAGGATGGCCAAAGGTGTTTTATTGACCTTCGAACTACTCAATTCAGTAACATCTGACCCTGTTAATTTGTCTATCTTTGTGTTGTAAGCTTTGGCAAGCAAGTGTTGCCCCATTGAACTGGACTTATATTCTGATAGATGGAACAGAACTTCAGGACAAATGATACATATGATGCCAGGGCTGCTGGTCTCCGTAATTGCATAGTGTAAATAGAATCGCCACCCATGCACATGTCTACAATTTGTCCAGACAATAGGTGTATTCAACCCTACATTCATTAAAGTCCACCAAGCATCAAAGATTATTTGTAATGTAAGGTCACTCAAATAATGCATAAAGACAGGTTCATTTTTTGAAGTAATCATAATCTCGATCAAAGAGCTGTTCAATGATTTTGAATCCGACATCAGGGTAAATATTTGATGGCTGGGTGATACGATTCACAATATTGCCAAATGTAACGTTACAGTATTTCCGACTGCCGGTTGTTAAGTATTAACTTGACAGCTAAAAGCCAAAAAAGTGTGATCTGTAAGACATTGGATGGATATGTGTGAAGTGGTATAAAAGGACAGATTGCAAAGACTGATACTGTAAAAGTGGAATTTGTAAGAGCACAATGCAGTTCATTGCTAGGTAGCGTTCTGAGTCTTGGCAAACATTATTGTGGCTCTGTGGGTGCTCAATTGTAAAATGCAGATGTGATGTCTTTACTAACATTTTTGCCAATAAAGACTGCTGATGGGTTCTTTGTAGGTTATCTGCCTTCTATTACAGATATATTATTCAAAATACAAGAACAAAAATCGTTGATGCTCTTTTGGTGCTCCATTGACGCTCTGTTGACACTCCGTTGACACTTTGTTGACACTCTGTTAATCCTCATTTTGGGACATGGTTATGATCTTGTCACAAGAATTTTGGCCTAGTAAGGCCACTGATAGTTCAATTATTGGTCAATAAAGTAACATAGCCCCTTGATTTCTCAAAATCCAAAGCTTCAAAGCATGGATGCTGTATGGACACTCATGTTTAAAGCATAGTGATGATGTCATGAAAAACATTTTTGCTTAGAAAGACAGCCAATAGTTTGATAATAACATAATGTTGCCCCACAGCCCTTGTATTGCTTAGGATGCAAGGCCAAAAGTCATTGAAGATCCATTGACAATTATTTTGACGATATTGTAGAGATGTTGTCCCAACTATTTTGGCCTATACAGGCAGCCGATAGTTCGATTATGGCTTAAAGTTGCAGCACAGCCCATGTATTATCCATGATTGACGGTCAAAAATGGTTGAAATTCCGTTGACGCTCAGTTTTAGGACATAGTGGTGAGGTTGTTACAATGATTTTCGCCAATAAAGACATCCGATAGTATTATTATACCTTAATGTCACCTCTCAGCCATGGAATTTTCCAAGATGCATGTCCAAAAGTCATTGAAGCTCCGTTGACACCGATTGTTGGGATATAGTATTGAAGTTATCACACCTATTTTTGCCGGGAAAGGCGGCCAATTGGATCATTAAAGTTTAATGTTGCCACACAGCTGTTGCATTTTCTGCGATGCAAGGCCAAAAATTGTTGACACTCTGTTGATACTCAATTTTAGGACATACAGCTGTTGCATTTTCTGCGATGCAAGGCCAAAAATTGCTGACACTCTGTTGATACTCAATTTTAGGACATAGTAGTGATGTTGCAGTAACAATGTTTGCTTAGGCAGGTGTCTGACAGTTTGATTATGAGTTAATGTCGACATGCAGCCCTGTGGATTTTCCATAATGTAATGCCAAAAATCCTTGATGCTTCATTGACATGTGATTAATGATCATTTTCAGTATGTTGCAATGACCCTGACATTTGACTTTTTCCCTATAACGCCAATAAATATATTCACTTTGGAAGGATGTGACAATGCAGCCTATTGATTGGCAAATGAGTAAGACTAAATATTGTTGCCACTCGGTTGACACTTATCTCATTCATATCGAAACATTCTTTGTACTGGCAATAATCGTATATGACCATTCATATACACATTTTTTAAATCTAATATGGAGATTTTAGTTATTATCGTTTGCATGCATGAGTTTTTTTACCTTTCAGTTTCAGATCAACAGCTTTCGACACGATTTGAGTGAGAGATGACATGGTCCTATTACATTCCCGCACTCTCAGCCAGGAGTTTGAAGCATTTACATAAGTTAACTAGATTATGTTAAATATAGTTCGACTTCTGCGTCGTTGGTTATCCGGCTCCTTCTCTTCGACTTCTGAGACGTACCATAAACAATTCCATATTGCTCAATCACGTGCATGATGTTTGTGCAAAAAGTAATGTAGTGGCATATATGGTTCAGTGTGGCATAACAATTGTGATTCAGACAGATTCGTCATGAGTAATAACCGCTCTATCCATGACACGCATGACATTACTCACTTTCACTTCTTTAGTATATTGTGTCACCAATATAGCATTTGCTTTGTCGCTTAACAGGCATTTGCTGATAGAACTCGAAAGTGTTGGCCATTTTACTGGGTGATTGGCATTCTTGATCATTCACATAGCGCATTTGACCCTTGCACATGCACACACCAAGTGTCATATATTACACCTTGGTCACTGAAATCAAGCAACAGCTGACCAAATGCAAAATTGTTAAACCAATTGCTTTCCCCTGGATATAACCTCCAAATATATACTTTGCCCGTCTATTTCTCCCCTGACAGAAGAACCGTCACCTTGCCTTTGTCCGAATCCGAAATCTATACAGTGATTAGCTGAAGCGTATATGCAGGGCTAAAAGGGTAGTGTTTCATCAGACATCGGTTGCAGCACAGTCTGCGAATCATGCTCAGTGGCGAACTCAACACTGAATATGCTCATGTTCGACTGAGGCTTCATCAAACGTAGCCTATGATGACTCCTTCCTGGGGGAGATGTCCCTTGTACCATTTGTGATGTTCCGGGTACAATGTAACGAGACTTCATAGGTGTTCCTAATGTTGATAGTGCAGTTGCCACAGGGTCATGATCTGATTACAGTTGGATGATGGCAGAAACTTTCAATGTGGATATGCCATACCTCTTATGTCTTTCCCACCAGTAGTTAGCTGCATCATTCCCTCCTGGTTGTGTCAATTTGTCAATCATCATCTCCTTCTGCCGAAACCTGTCCAAGATCTGTTGTACAATTTTGGTGATTGTGCCCATCACCCAGCTGGGTTCATCATCTTTACTCAGATTGCCCCACTCTGTCTCTTCATCATCCTCATCTTCCCCATCCACCCCATCCTTGGAACCTGCAAGATCACTGAGACTGTCTCTAATCGCAACCATCATCTCCTCAATAGTCATTTCTGGCCCATTGGTCATCAATCCCGCGATTCCAGCATGTGTCATATCTTTCTGCTCGTGTTGAACTGCTGCCTGTGCATCCTCAACTCGCTTTCTTGCGCCAGCCGTTTCTCACTCAACATAATCCTCAACCTATTTCACTGTTTCTGTATCACTTAAGAACTGCGTTTCTTGTTGTTTCTCTGCCACATGCTTCTTTCAGCATCTGAAGCTGCGCTATGCCCCAAGGGCTCGCACTATATCTGCGTCCAAGCCACTCTTGCCTTCATTCGCTTGATCTTGTCGGGTGGACCACTTGGTCGATTTGGCGCATCTGCCTGCTGGAAGTGACAAGAGGCACTTGATCGAAGCATTGACCATTGTAGTTCGTATTGACTGTGTTTTTCAGTAAGATGTTGGATGTTGCAATATATGGACCATGTTGAGGCAAGCTGTGGCTTTTATATCAAGGTTAGTATGATAACTCATTAGGAACGATGCATAACCTTCTATTTGACTGTTAATGAAACAGGAATAGTTAGGCTCACAGGTCTAATATGACTTCATTGTTAGAATATGTTGCATGTATTTCCCCAGTGATTCTTGGAGACAAATATTAGCAGACCTCCATTCCATCGCACAATGTCTTATTAATAGCTGACAATCATCCAATTTCGGCTGTTATACACAGCAATGTATTCCTCTTAACAAACAAACCTCAATGAACCGACCTATGGCACATCTCGGGGGGGTGGGAAACCGCTGCTACTTGCTGCTATCCACAGCAGAATTCAACTTGAGGATAACGAACGTATTGGCATCCAATTATTCCATTCCGACATTAAGCTAACTATATAATCCTCAAGACGTTCCATGTCATTTCATTATCATCTTTGTCTCCTATTCCTGAACAGCTAATCATGGATACACAACCACATCAGCCAGGTTGGAGAGGATCTAAATCCATCCAAGTCGCAGGAGCTTCGTCAAATACATCACTTTTCAGCACACAGCAGGAATGCAGACACCAGATGGTCTACCCCAATACTGCCAATCAAGCAACCAACAATATGACCCCAGATGCACAGGTAAATATCATCCACTGGACTGTAAGCAGCACGAATCAGACGAAACATGTAATGGGTTGTGAGTATATCCAAACTGTGTTCAATGGCAGTCAAGTAGCCATATACCACCGAGCGTGTGTACGCCGAGAGTTATATGACCAATTTATTACTACCTGTAACGGGAAACCTCTTTAGTGATTCAAGGTATTTGGCTGCAAAGTTTGCAAAATGAAAGATCATGATGTTGAACACTCTGTGATTTTCGCAGAGGAATTTCCACATAACCATCCCCCAGAGATCACGAAACAGTCATTAATCCACTTAGTGGAGGGTATGGAACCATATATCATTGAGGTAATAGCCACATCTCATTGTTTGAAGAAGCAACTGCTATCTTGTTGGTATATATCATGTTAGCGACGATGGCAACGCAACCAGGTCGTGTACTGCTGGAACAGTCCAACATGCGCCTGGCCTTGAACATGGCCCAAATGGCCAAAGGAGGGTTATTGCACACTACAATAGAGACAATGCAATAGCTGATCATGATACATCGCCCCAAGATCCGAGATGAGAAGAAGGGGGCTGTTGAGTTGTCTTGGAATAAAAAGGCGAAGGCTGCAATAGAAAGACACCCTACAATGGTTGGTCAAAATCAAAAACCCGGATGCCTTGAGTGCCATTCTCTTCCTCAAAAATGCGGGGCACAGGCTGGAAATGTAAAGGAACCTGTGCACCTCAGCCTGACCAATTCTGCCAGCAATCTCTAGAGACGACTCCAGAGCCGACTCCAGAGCCGACTGCCGAGACGACACCACATCTACCTGGAACACTACCTGCCTCAACTTGTAACTCTTCTGGAGCTCAATGTATCAAAATAATCAATTTGCTGGCTGAATATCCGTATTCCCATGTATCTTTTCCCCGTGCTGAATCATTTATAATCGATACATCTGCCCAGGATAGCGAGCAGGAGGCAATATTTCAATCAGACATGGTGCCTGATGAATGAACATCCACTGGTTAGTACATTATCTGCTGTATTGTAATGCAGCTAACATTCATTTTGAAGACCAGAGCAGTCTATTGAGTGAACCTGGCTGTGATGAGTAGTATTGATCGAAGTGCAGAGGATTTTGGATATTATTATGAACCTGAATTCGCAGATACTGTAAAGCATATTTTTAGCCTGTATTTATATGTATTACTAGCAAGGGAGGCGGCTTTGCCGCCCAGCTTTTCCTATGTCCATGTCTTCGCCAGACGCAAGCAACCTAAATGGTCGAACCGATAGCTGGGTACACTTTGCCAAGGACATAAACTTAGACTTAGATTCCTCTCGCGAAAGCCATGGCTCTCCAATCGAGGAGGGAAGGATGAGGGTGAGAGACGAATACAGTTACCCAACGAATGAAGACATCACGAATTCACTAACTTCGTTGGGTTTGCGAATGTGTAGTTCTAGAGAAAGAAAGAGAAAGACAGAGGATGATTCTAATGTCATTGGGACAAATGTCTTATCTGTCTATCTACCAGTGTGGCGCTGTATATAGTGTCCTAACTTCACCACCCCTGTACCCCTGCTTATACGAAGATGTCTGGTTGTGACCAAGCAAAGCTGGGTAGCAATTGGCGGTTATGATGGAGCAAACCTGTGTAGATATCAGCTGTTGACTGAATGAAGCTGGCTGGTGGTGATTGACCGCAGCAGGGTAGAAACTGGCAGATGATAATCAAGCAATAATGGATGGTGGTGATCATGCGAAGCTGGGTAGGAGCTGGCGGCTGTTGATTGAGTGAAGCTGGCTGGTGGTGTTTGAGCGAAGCTGGGTAGGAGCGGGCGGCTGTTGATTGGCTGGCTGGTGGTGATTGAGCGAAGCTAGGTAGGAGTTGGCGGCTGTTGATTGAACAAAGATAGATAGTGGTGATTGAGCGAAGCTGGGTAGGAGCTGGCGGCTGTTGATTGAGCGAAGCTGGCTGGTGGTGATCGAGTAAAGCTGCGTAGGAGCCGGCAGCTGTTGAATGAACAAAGATAGCAAGTTGTGATCGAGCGAAGCTGGCTGGTGGCGGTTGAGCGAAGATAGCATCACCTGTGGTAGACCAGTTCAAACCAAGCCCTGCCAACATCTTGGACCGAGTCAGCACCGGTACAATATTTCCTCGTACCGAACCAGACTGGACTTGGCTGGGTAGGCATCCAGCTCGCTGCACACAAGTTTGACAGGTAGGCATTCGCGTTGCTCGGCATGATCTGGACCGATTAGCTTATGGCTGGCAGGACATGATCTGTACGGACTGGCTCTGGGCTGATTGGAGGGGATCTGGACGGGCTGGCTCTGGGCTGGCTCGAGGCAATCAAGACGGGCTGGATCTCGGCAGGCTGAACATGATCAGGGCAGGCTGGCTGACCGCTTGCTGGGCACAATCTGGACGTGCTGGTTGAATATGATCTGGACCGGCTGGCTTGATATGATCTAGACCGATTAGCTCTTGGCTGGCTGGATATGATCTGAACGAATTAGCTCTCGGCTGTGTGGGCACGATCTGGATGGACTGGCTCTCGGCTGGCTGGACATGATCTCAACGGGCTGGCTGGGTGCGGGATATGGACATACCAAGTGCTTATAGTGTTGAGTATGGAAACCGAAAACTGATGGCCGGGCGAGATGGTGGTGATTGACTGAAGTTGGGTAGAAGCTGGCGGTTGTTGATTAAGAAAAGATGGTGGTGTTTAAGTGAAGAGGGTGGTTGTTGATTGAACAAAGATGGAGGTGATCGAGCGAAGCTGGGCAGGAGATGGTGGTATTTGATCGAGTGAAGCTGGTTGGTGGTGAGTGTGGGAAGGTAGATAGCTGGCGGTTGTTGATCGAGTGAAGATGGTGGTGATCAAGCGAAATTGGGTAGGAGACATCAAGGTTATGCAGCACATATGATGGTATATACAATGGAGGAGGAGGCCCAGGGCACACACAATGAAAAAGTGGTGAAGCAGGATGGGCACATGGCATGCTGAAGTTCGAATGGGCAAGCGATGATAAACCATCGACGACATTACGAAACTCGACATCGTCGATCCGGCGACACGCACGATGCCCGGTTTGAAAGCCATCAGGAGTACCAAACCACGATAAGCAAGTTCAGATATTCTCATTACGTCAAACGTTCCAATGTGGGCTGGAATAGGATTTAAACGAACGATATGCAAGTGACGATTATGCTCAACTACTGCATGTTGCCAAATTTAGGCTGAAGCCAAATGAACCAAGAAAACTATGGCGGCAAGACCGAGAAGTAAGTAGTTTTCGATACGCAACAATTGGTGTGACGAAATACAGGGTAGCAGACAAAATCATGTCACGAATACGGCCGCAGCGATCGTATTTGACACCACAGCATAGTATTTGACACCACAGAGTATACAATTGTGAAGATGGAGTTGCGGTTGGGGAGAATATCAATGAATTCGCCTTGATTCGAAACCGGGCTGTTATGCCAAACATATACACTAGGCAACCAAAGTTTAGCCACCAAAGACATTACCTAACTCGACATTGTCAATCCGGTGACAAACACGGTTTGAGAGCCATCAGGAATACCTGACCGGAATAAGCAAGTGCAGATATTCTTATTATGTCAAATGTTGCAATGTGGGCCGGAATAGGGATTAAATGAATGATATGCGGTTGACCATTATGCTCCGCTACTACATATCCACAAATTTAGGCCGAAGCCAAATCCTCCAAGAACACCATGGTGGCACCACCTTGAAGAAGTTAGTTATAGATACACAACAATGGGTGTTAACTACGAAATTATGGGTAGCCGACAACAGATGGCACGAATGGACGAAGTGTAATAGGTGGGAGCTCCACCATCTAACGGTCCACCCGGAGGCGGAGGTGATAAAAGCCCTGTCATACTCCAGCTAGAGTAAATACAGTATTAATAAACGACAACACCAAAGATGGCACAAATACGGTTGCGGCGATCGTATTTGACACCTCAGAGTATATGATAGTGACGATGGAGTTGCAGCTGTAGCTAGCTAGATGTGTGATGACTAATGTGTGAGGTCGAGCAGATTCTGTACAAAGTGAAGACCAATCAGGGGCTACGAACTCGTGAGCCTCAAATAGTCTAAAGGGAACTGTGTTTCTCCGCCAATCAGAATGCTTCGTGGGGACATTGCATGAAGACATCGGTGTGTATAACTCATTAATTCAAGAACAATGTTGTGAGTAAGAAGAAAGTAAATGACAATGCTTGAAATGCTACCAAATCAAACTGAATGATGGACTTCACCAAATCAAATGACTGCATAATGTGGCTAAACCCACTGCAAGACAAGCATCAACAGAGCGTCAATGATTCTTGGTGATGTATCTGGCATAATCATGTGGGCGATAGGTTGCAAATTGTCATGAACGCAGTATTCGCTGCATTTATGGGCCTACAGAATCTGCAATACTCCCTGCCCCGTCATGAAATGGAAGGTCAATGGAGCGTAAACGATTCTTGGTAATGAATTTTTGGCAATATCAGGGGCAACAGATTGCAAACAATCATGAATGAAGTAATGGCTGCCTGTGTGGGACAAAGAGAAAGTAAAACGCACCCTGCCCGATTATGAAAATGCATGTTAACCCAGCGTCAGTAATTCTGTATCCTGCGTAATCTTCTGGGTGTTAGGTTGCACACCGTCATAAATGAAGTATTGGCTGCCTTTTTTGGCAAAGACATAGTGAAATACTCACTGCCCCATCATGAAAATGAGTGTTAATGCAGTGTCAACAATTATTGGCCTTCCATTATGGTCAATTTCAGCACGATGTGGCCATTATTGTGTATATACAGAGTTTTAACTTTTTTGGTACCCCAAAAGTATCATGAATACCTAATGGTACCTCTGTCAAAGATACGAGTTATTAATGTCCTTGAAGATATTGCGGGAATATTGTATACAAATCTTCCCATTACGGCTACCATATTGATGGTTATGGATGCCAGTGATCAAGCGCCACTCTTATAACTGAAGATGCAAGGCTCCAAATCATTGATGCTCTGTTGATGCACATTTTCAGGATGGGGTAGGAAGTGTTTTGCTGGCTTTGATTGCAGAAAAGGTCGCCAATACTTTGTTTGTGACTGTATATTGCCTGCCACACGCCAAGATTACGGAAGATACACGAACAACAATTGTTGATGCTCGGTTCACATGCATTTTTATCATTTGGTAGGGCGCAGATGTGTATTTGATTTGATCATTAAGGCGGCCAATATAACAAACAATGGACTGTCACATGCCAATGTCAATATTTTCCGATGAACAGTAGCATATCTAAATTTGAACATATATGTGAAACCTGAAATGCTGAACAGGAGATTGGAACTGACGTGACAAACCAAACCCAGCCACATCCGCTGGTTGATGGGTACAGTTTCAGGTTTCGCCTGCCATAAGTCAGTGGGTTGGGTTTTTGGACGGTTCAGGATCCAAATAGACAGGGTGTTCCGGTCCAATTCTGGACCTCTGGTGGGAAACCTGGACCTGTTGCTAATACTACTGGTAGGTCTTGCGACCACTAGGAGGCAGCAGATGGGAATGAATAATGTATCTGATACTGACCGGATCCATTGCAGTTTGAAACCATACCGCCTGCAGGTTCCAGGGATCCATTTCTAATACTATTATAGGTAAACAGATGGCGACATTTGACATCAATTGGTGATGAGCATTGTAATGTTACCAGAGTAGAATATTGTTACTACAGATCAAATACTGCTTACCAGGTATTGAACAAATCCAAATCTGGTGTTATGCTGGATATATTGGTTGCAACAGTGTCATTACAAGAATCCAGTCATAATCAATGTTACCCATGGTTCCAGACCGTGACTTTGGGTCTAGGGCTTGGAACAAACCAAAGCATTTCCAAATTCGCAGTGCAGATTGATAATTAACCTGAACTGACAATTCAGGTACAGTTGGATGGTAAATTTCCAATCAGTTCGAAATGTGCATCTTGTCAGCCCATTGCCCAGCGGGTCCATCTATAGATTTATACATAGCTCATGGGTTTACAGTTTGTGAATAGTTGCTTATCAAAATGGCATTTTCAACAACAAATGATGTATTTCTGCACAATTTCCAGCTGTAAATATAGGTAAATTTGGAATCCGTGATTTACCTTTGATATATTGTACTTTTGCTTCTCAAGGCAGTAAATCATTCTGTTATATGTCTGAAGGTCCGCCTGATGCCTGGATAATCAAAAATGCAAGACATGATACTGTTTATATTGGGTTGACGCTTATTTTCACAATACGGCAGACAGCATGATGCTATTGTTTCAGCCCCAAGAGGCTGGCAATATCTTATTGATGGATGTGTACAACTATTCGCAATATACATTACCCAAGATGTAAAACTAACAATCGTTGACACAGTCTTGACGCTTATTCTTTTAATTGGGTGATGATTCAGTTGCTGTCTCTTTTGCCCATTCAAGCAAACAATGTGTCAGTTATACATATCAGTGACCAACTCATTGTTCAAATACCATACTAACATGATTACAGATTATTGATGCTCAATTGACGGTCATTTTAGTATATTGTGTAGCCAAAATTTGCTGCCATCAATCGTTGTTTTCATATTGATTTTGACTCATTCGTTGTCATTCAGCCAGATTGAGACTTTCCCCTGTGACAGAGCCGAATGCAGTAACATTCTTCCACTGTTTGCTCTTATATAACTAAAATATATGTATCTTGCCAAAAAAGTCATCATGCCAGCAATACATCTGTCCATCAACCGATATTCACCAGATACTGCTCACCAGGTCAAACAACCTAAAATAGCTGGTGAATCATTGTGGCATTCTGTTCTACATTGTGTTCTCTCACATATTCATCCTGATTTCTATTGCATTGATCATCATCAATATCTGCTCAGCCTGGCTCTTTGACATCCATGTTGGCTGAATCAATCCAAGTACATTTGGTGTGGCCCATATATCCTGCTGCTCTGGGTTATATGGATCCTCGATGCTATTTGCTTGCTGTGTATCAGATTGAACATCGGCCATAGAATCGTCTTCACTGTGATTTAAATTATCAATGTTGCAATTCCAGTTCAGCTAATTATCGGTGTCAGAAACACTGTCACGTGTGCTATTCTCATTACTTGTGACTGGATGACTGTTGATTCTTCTGACCTGGCGGACATATAATCTGTCAGTTTGTCCACAAGTGGGATCTTTTGCAAACAAAGCTGGTGGCAAGGTAATCAATTTGACAATCTAAATGCAGCCTAATCATCAGGTAGAAAGAGCGACGAGTGACACAGTTGTGTCGAGTGAGGATCGGAGGAATAGTGATGATCGATGGAGCGGATATGGGGAATACGGCATGCAAGGAAGGAATCAGGTTTCGAAAGAAGGAATCAGGATTTGACAGAAAGAATCAGTTTTCGAATGGAAGAAACAGGTTTCGCGAGAAGGAATCAGGTTTCGTTGGTTGGGTTGTAAATATGGCGTGATGGTTATGACGTGGTTAACAGATTGAAAGGGCTGCGAACATACTTGGGTGAGGTTTGAATGTATTTCGGAATGAGTGAGTTAAGAAGACGACAGTCACGTTAGCTGTATATCAGGGCGATGGATTTGCACAGGATAGGTTGGTTTTTCACTCGTTCTCTAGTCAACAAAACAATCAATAGCTTCGGCACATATCTTTGTTCACTTCTGTGATTCCGGATTTCGAGTCTCGAGTTTGATATGCAGTACCCGAGATCAATACACCCTCTATTTGGTTTTTGTAACCCCTAGAACTCCGAGCCGTGAACCCTTGATAGAAGAACAAGTCTACAATCGATTCTACCGGTTATACTTCAGTATATGTGCCGCTACTTTCATCAAAGCGGTTGTTACTTTTGCCACAGACCCTGCAACTCCCTTTGTTTCGTGTTTAAATCAGTTGAAAACTTCATGAATAAGCTCACAGTACACAGGTTTTACAGACACTCCTGTGTTGTGTTCCTGTGCAAACATTAACGAGAAGGATCCACGCGGTTTCAACTGCTAGCACACGACAGCAACAAACCTCAACAATCCCGAATCAATTTCTTCGACCTAGCTGGTCGAACGATCAAATTTTTTGAAACAGAACCCTTGCACGCTTTTGATAGCATCGAAGCTATCCTCAACGAATCCGAGGAACCTTTGGAAGCATACTTCTGGGACGAACCACAAGCGGTATCTCCTTGGAATGGTTACTGGGCAGAAGCAGCAAGCAACAGAGGTGGCCTCCAAATCGACGACGCAGTATTTAAGAACTGCTGGACCAAATATTTCGGTCTGCACGTCGATTGTCAGAACGAAGATCCGTGTTACTGCGAGCACGACTGCGCAGGTACACCCTCGACAATCGCACGAGCAGCACAAGCCCAATCTATAAAATCCGAATGCACTGCTAAAGCAACACAGAAGGACATAGAATGTCAAATTTCGTAGGCAGATTACAATGAGCGAAAAGCAAATAAGGGAAACGGAGTTGATCGGAACTTACATCCAGCCCCTCTACCAACCCTGCTGATCATCCTAACAACACCCAGCAAACATGAGGTGTTCTTCAGATAAATGATCAATCCATCTTTAGAAGCAGAAATCGAAGCGGCAGTTCAACAAATTCAAGCACACATCAAACAGGTGGCAGACTCCCTGAACAGAAAACCTCACTCCAAATTCACAGCCGCAATCCTCCTCACAGCAGCCTCTCAAGATCACTGCCAAGATGTCAGGAGAATTCTCAGGACCAACTCATGATGTTATGTTGACGGGTGCACTACAAGTTGAGCTGAAAATCATGGCACAAAGAATACAGTAGCCATGAACGAAATACAGCTCAGGAGTCACATCGCTGACATCAACAAAGGGCTAACAGCACTGAGTCAACTACCGACGCCCAGCAGATTGAACGAATTGCTCAAGGAACAGCAATGTGTGAAAAATGCGGACGCACAAATATTGGCGTTGTTGGCAGAAGTGGACAAAGTCGTCCAAGAGAGGGACAACTTGAAGCAGGAGTTACTGCTTACACAACAAGCAGCGGCCACCGAAAAAATACCGGAGGCATGCAATCATGGGGACCTGGAGACAGAAGTCTGGATTCTAAAACAAACATTGAAGGAAGCAAATCCAGACCTGGCAGAACTGAAAAAAGTCCTGCAAGATGCTCAAGCTCAAATAGAGATATTTAGGGATCTGGCGGAAGAAAATCGACAACAGGTAACCAGGATCCTGAAGTTGACAGAAAGAAGAAGAGGAGAGTCAGGACAAAGAACGGACAAAGAGGAGCGGGAGGAAAAGGTGAACAATATCACCAGTTACTCAGGAGATGACTGGAAGGAACTTCGAGGATGGAATGTGCAGTTGGCATTGAAGATAGCCGGAAAACCAAAGGCATTCAGCAATGAACAGAAGAAGCTGAGATACGCGGTTGGATGCCTAAAAGGAGTAGCTCTGGCACAGTTAATGCCACACGGTCAAGAAATCTCAGTGGAAGTCAAGCTCAATACCCTGAAAGACCAAGTTGACCTGCTGGATGTAGGATTCGGTGATCAAGACAGAGTAGCAACAGCGAAGAGGGAACTCGAAAATCTCAGGCAACGACACCGCCAATTCTCCCGATACTACGCAGAATTTCAAAGATACGTAGTAGATACACAATAGAACGAAGACGTTCAGCTAGATACATTACGACGAGGACTGTCCAACGAGCTCAGGGACTCCATTCAACACATGGAGGAAGCAGAGAGCATGATCGAGTCCGTCAAGATGGTGTCAAAAAGAGACGTACAACTGAGGAGTTGAGCTGCGGAAAATCAATCCGGGAAGTGGGATGGGTACAAGAAATCTGATTCAACGACCAACACCACATCCGCCCCAGATTCGGCACCCACGGGATCAATTGCAGGCTACCATGGCCCTGCTCCAATGGATCTTTCAGCAGTAAAAGGAAAAAAGATTACACCTGAGGAAAGGAAGAGACAAAGGGAAGGGGGACTGTGCATGTACTGTGGGGATAGCAGACATTTCGCGGCATCATGCCCAAGGAAGCTGAAGGCAGTATCAGGACAACCGGAAGTGTCACCTTTTAAGAAGGCCGCAAAGACCAGCAAAAACCTTCGAACTCCTGAAAAGAAATTATCAATGGCCAGGTATTAGCAAGGATGTGGACAGGTACGTACGGAACTTCTACATATATCAACGCAGCACAGCAACTCATCAGACAATCCACGGATGGCTCAAACCACTTCAAGTACCACAAAAACAAATGGAAGGATTTAAGTATGGATTTCGTGGTGGGATTACCCGAAAGCGAGGCGTACAATGCTATATGAGTAGTAGAGGATAGACTGTCCCAAATGAAGCATTTAGTACCATGTAAGGAAATTGGGCGAAATGTTCATACGAGAAGTATTCAAATTACATAGCTTACCGGACACTGACGAATCGGACAGAGGACCTCAATTCGCTTTGGAATTCTGGGGACATATCTGCCAAAGACTGGAACTCGAACGAAAGCTTTCAACCGCATTTCACCAACAAACCGATGGCCAAACGGAACGAATAAACACCATTATGGAGCAGTACCTTAGCGCCTTTGTCAATTATGTACATAAGGACTGGACACAGTGGCTACAAATGTCATAATTCGCATCAAACAATCATGCCTCGGAAACAACAGGATGCTCACCATTCTTTGGCAATTCCAGATTTCACCCAAAAATGACCTTCAGTCAACATCCGATTCTGAATGCAAACGATATCAGGGAAGTAAACGCACACACACTTTCCCAGAAAATGAACTATATCTTCAAACATATGACGGCTGAAATGACTCGGGCACAAGACATTCAAGCGGGACAAGCAGACGAATATCGACGAGAAGGAGTGCAGATGACGGTGGGGGATTGAGTTTGGATGGACACCAGAAATATTACAATACAATGACCCAGCAAGAAGTTACACTGGAAACGCCTGGGACCCTATGAGATTAGAGGTGTTGTCAGTCAATAAGCCTATCGGTTACAGTTACCCAAGGACCTTCACATCCATCCAGTACAACCAATCTCCCGCCGGATCAAATTGTTGGATGACCCATTGCCAGGGCAAATTGAATCCGTACCTCTGAAAGTTATCGTGGACGGAGAAGAAGAATACTAAGTGGAATGGATTGACGATTCAAGAATATTTCGACAACAACTGCAGTATCTGGTCAAATGGAAAGGCTACAACAAACGGAGCTGGGAACCAGCAATTAATGTGGACGAGCTTCAAGCAATCGACATATTCCACAAAAAACAACCTGGCAAACCCGGATCAACAACATCGTAGGAACTCGGCTTATGCGAGGGGGAGCTACTCTCACGGTTGTGTCGAGTGAGGATCGGAGGATTAGTGATGATCGATGGGACGGATATGAGGAATGCGGGATGCAAGGAAGGAATCAGGTTTCGAACGAAGGAATCAGGTTTCGAGAGAAGGAATCAGGTTTCGACAGGAAGAATCAGGTTTCGAGAGAAGGAATCAGGTTTCGTTGGTTCCGTTGTAAATATGGCGTGATGGTTATTACGTGGTTTACGGATTGAATGGACTGATTATATAGTTGGGTGAGGTTAGGATATATTTTGGAACGAGTGAGTTACGATGACGACGGTCGCGTTAGCTGTATATAATGGCGATGGATTTGTGGAGGATAGTTTGGTTTTTCACTAGTTCTCTAGTCTACAAAACAATTAATAGCTTCCGCACCAACCTTTGTTCACTTCTGTGATTCCGGATTTCGAGTCTCTAGTTTGCTACGCAGTACCTGCAATCACTGCACCCTTTCGTTGGTTTTTATAACCCCTAGAACTCCGAGCCTTGAACCCTTGACAACGAGGATGGTGTGACGATTTCTTCCATGTGCATTATGTATCCTACAGTAGTCATCTGATTGCTTTGAGTGTGTGATTCGATCTGCATAGTATGTAGGTTTTGGCTGCCCTGCCGTATCGGCAACAGGTTGTGGACCTTCTCCATTCTATTTAATTTCCTTTGCTCTGCGTTTTGTTTTATTTGATAGTCATTTTCTGTGTTTGTGGTATCTAATTTCTCGGATATCGCCTGATAAAATGGGATTAGTGCATTGAGCAAACTGCCTTACAATATCTTTGTCGCAACAGGTTATAACGGTGGTTTAGGACTGCTTCCAGCTGATAACATCTCACCCAAGGGAAACGCTTCACTTCACTGCCACACCATGTTGTAAGATTGAGAATATATCCGATGGCACCCTGGAGTGATCTGTGTACTGTGGGAGTGAATCATCCTCCTGGTGCCACCAGCCGGTTTTGTCCACAATCCATAATGTACTTCTAATCCCCCTTTGGTCGGAGTTGTAATCATTGAACTTTGGATTAGTTCATGCCCTGTGTATTATTGCTTCAGGTGGTAAATAGAAATAGGGTCTGTCAGAGGTCAATAAGTATGCTGCACAATCACCTTGTGCAGATGTTGTTTCAGCCATATTGTTAGTTGGTGACTATTGTTCATTATTTCTAGACGAATTATGTGAATCACAGGATGCTTGCCTGGATCCTGACTCCAATGCGGATGGGACGCAATTGTGGCTTGGTACCTTTATGGGTGTATGGAATGGTATACATTGATGTTTGGCAAAGTATTCATTCTCCACATACTTGATAACACTGTCATGGTATTGGATCATATAGGATATCTTTTGGTCAGGATTCATATCCATTCCTTTTTCCCACTTCCAACACGATTACAACATCCACAAAAGATCAAGCATATTTGGAGAAATGCACAGCATACCCATTGTTGGGGTCATTTTAGCCTACTTTGTGAATTGCTTTGGTTGAATTAACTTCTGAGCGAAGAACATGTCTTCCATTCATCGACTTGTCTTCCTAGCCAAAGCTGGCATAACACCTTCCATCAGATCGAATATGTTCTAGTACTCTGTGATAACACCATGCAACATAACTGTATGGCTCTTTGACATCTGCTGTGATCAATATTGAAGGGCCCTCAAAACATCTATGACATGCTGGAAAATGGTCCCTTGATCCTGTGTTGGGAACAGTAGCCGGTGTAAAGGCACAGCTGGTCCAAATGTGTCAAGGGACGGGTAAGACCAGTATATATTATCGGCTCGCCACGAGCCTCAGATCTTTGGCAATAATCTTACCTACACATCTATACATACAATCACTCAGATCCAAGTGTACAACCTTATCCTTCCAATAACCATCTCGAACGGTACACAGCACCATACACTGGTATTCAATTTGACTGTACTTAGTGACTGTATTTGAGATTTGGGAGCTCCTTGGGGGTGAATTGTTGTGATTGATAGACTTGTTCAAGCAACTCCAGTTACCTGTTCCAATGTGTCTTCACATTTGTCATTGGTAGTACATCAATGTGGACATTGGCTAGTTGAAAGGCAGTAATCTGATTTTGATGACCAGGTGGCAGCGTGCTGAATGCAGCAAGCATTCACACCTTCATGAAGGTTGGTTTCAAGACTTTCAAAATATCTTGAAATTGGTACTTATTCAATTATGTTTGCTAAACCTGGTGTCATGGCTGACACCTTGTTGATTCTCGCATTGCCCTATTTTTATAATCTTTTCCAATGTCTATATTTTCAATCTGCTCAAAATACTGATCGCGTTTATGTGGTTCCCAAGACTTGTTGCAGACCTGTACACCCGGATTACTAAGGAATACACCGAAAGCCAGCTGTATGACATACACCATGCATGGTGTACGGTTCCTCAATGCAGGCCACTCTATTATATAGGCTTCAAGTATCGATTGCAGCTTGTGTTTAATTTAGTAATTTGAGGAAGCTATATCAATCATAATTTCTAGCAAATGGCGGGTGGAAAATTCAAATGACGCAGCAAATCCTTCAAATGTACGGCTAATCTTCCTTCAGTATGTTGGCCCTTGACTTAACATCCTTAATTGGCATGTGGAACCGGAATTCCATGGACAATCAACCACACCCAAAGCGACATCGGGAAAAAAACCAAGTTGCGCCCAGGACGTACGTAGGTCTGGGGCGCATCGGGCGCTTAAATCGAAACCTTTTGAGCCTCGACGTGGCGTGACACTGCACGTACGTATACACGACCCCGGGGGTTGCGTTTGCGCCTCCTGACGTAGTATTCCTGACTAACGCAGCCATGCAGTGCACCCATTTCTTACTGACGCAGTAGCTCTGTTACTGACGCAGTATCTCTTACCGACGCAGTTATACGGTGCGCACACCTATTGATCCACAATACTAATCATATGACGCCTGAGTGCAATGTATACCTTGACATAACGCACTGTTCACTGCATGCGTCATTTATACGATGCCTTGAATTGCACTCACAGCTCGGGCGACGGATACAGTACAGTGACGTTAATGTGCATGATGTTCGATATTAAAGCCTAATATATACAGTTTCCCGTTCCAAATGCCATCCTACACGTCGCAGCCAGCTTGAAGCACAGCCTCTAAACTGCTCTGTCCTTCGCAGTCATCCACCGATTCCGACTCTACGTCCTCGTCCTCATCCACATCCTCATCCTCGTCCTCGTCCGCCACCCCCTCATTCTCGACCTGATCATCATCCAGCTGGAGGCCACAATATCGCTGGGCACCACTCCTGGCACTGTGTATGTCATCATGCTCGTTGTCATTATCATTGTCGCTATCGTCAACCCTATCCTCATCATCGAAAGACAAATCTTTAGCAATGGGGATGCGGATCGCTGAAATGATCGGAGTCTCAATGTCCGGCTCCATCATCAGAGCTTCCATCGCAGTCTTGTTTAACACCACCCGACGAGGTTTGGTAGCAACTGCAGGCGTGTTATTTGCTCCATTCTCACGTAGAATGAGGTTGTTGAGAGCCGCCCGTATGGACTTGATTACCTTCTGTCTTAAAGGAAATGGGAGATAGTTCCAAATATTCATGAGATCGGTGTAAGTCTCTGCAAAATGTTAGAGCAATTGCATGCATTGTAAAGGCCATACTTACCGCCGTCATTATCTCGATTGAAGTAGTACTCCCACTCGGGCCTTTTCCGCCGGATCTCGAAGTCATCGCTATCAACCTTTGTCGGAGCTGAACCTCCATTTCTTTGCCACTCTGTCAGTGCGTGATGCAATGCCGTACATGTTAACACAATCAGTGCCGGGGGTGTCTGTTCGCGAATCCAATCATGGAAGCCCTCCAAATGCCTGCCGCGTTTGCGTATTCGTTGGAAGAAATGTAGGTATAGAAATCGTGGAATCTCCTCGGCAAGAAAGTAGCTAGCTCGTTCCTGCTGGTGTTAGCGATGCTGAGAATGGCTGACAGGACTCACCTCAGGTTCTTTCGTACGATCGCATTGGCGCACAGTGAATGTAAAATCTGAAAGTAGTTGGTCAATGTGTATGAGGCGCTCATCATCGTCTTCGAAACGATGCAAGTTGTATAGTCCCCCTACACGATCACGGGCCTTCTTGATCAGGTGCGATCGGACTGCATTGCAACTGTTTTTGATCTGACATACGGCCGGTTAGTCAATGAGAATGCAATTCTGGGAGATACTGAACTATCTTGAGACACTGCTTCTGACGTTCCGGGAAGCTAATATTGACTCCTTCCTGCCTGCATGCCTTGGGCCAGCAATACTCTACTGACTTTGTGTAGAAACGATGTTAGTCGGTATCTACCACTCTCGAAATTGTATAAGCTACCAGCATTAACTCAGCTTCAGTTGGAAATGGTCTCTCGCTCAGTAGTTGTTTCTCCATCATGCGATGCATTGTCTCCAGTACAGCAGTAACTCGAAGGTCACCTGGTGCAAGGACACTTCGACTCCCATATCGTTTGCTCCTGACTGACAAAGTCGACGGTGTACTCGGCGGAGACGATGTAATGAGTTGTGAAGCCGATGATGATGGGTGTGGACTCCGGAGATGACTAAGGTTCGTCGCTGAACGAATACCGACGGAAATGACACTGGGTGATGGCGATATTGAAATGGAGGCTGCATTCGGCGGGTGCAGAGACGGCTGCCGGGCTGCAATGGGTGTAGATGCTGAGGTGATCTGAGTAGTCGAACCTTCGATACGTGAAGCTGTAGCCTTCGTCCGCTTTCGCTTCTGCCTGTCAGCCTGCAAAGTGAGTTTTCTCTTTTTACCGTTTGCAAAACGTGGCATTGGGGAGACAACTCCAGGAGTGGCCGGTGTTGCTTTTGGAATTGAGGATGTGGCCTTGTGCAGTGGCTTTGATGTTCGAGTCATTTTCAGAAAGCAGATCTGGCGAAAAAGCAGAAAGAGTGGATGCAGTTGTGAATTCGACTCCACGGTGCAGACGAAGGTTAAAGCAGTGTGGAAAAGGACCGACATGTCGCTGTTAAAAAGTGGTCTCATAAAGGGGCAGATTCACACCATATTGTATTAGCTTGTCACGAAAATGTCGCGTACAATCTAAAATACGACTCCTGAGGATGGAGATACAATCCTTGCTAGCCCAAATACAATGCTCGATATTAGAAAACCAACGCCAAAAATCAAATCCCTAACGCGTCGTTAGCTTGCTAGTCAATTGCTGGAAAGATAAGGGACCTACTGAAAGAGTGAATCAAACACTAGCATCCCCCGGCCACGAAAACAAAGACAATAATTCTAAGAAAACCCAAATGAGACTAAAAACAACTCTGTAAAATGCAAAAAACGACTCCACCCGGCCCAAACACGAACCTAACACGTGTGTCAGTATGCTATTCATTCGCAGCACTATTAGACGTACCAAAAATCATAAGTCAAAAATACCTCCAGGTAGAGTCAAACTCAACGCCTCGAGCTGTGTAAAGCTCATACTGGGATTGGCATCTTGGTGCGTGCCAATTGCTACCGACCCCAATGGCTTAACACTCTCTGACCCCGGCGCATCGTCATGAATTGACTCACGCTCTATCAACACCCCCGCCATTACCGACCTTATCCCCCGCTGCACCTCTTGTGATCTCGCGTTCCTTAATTGTGCAACTACCGGGTCATTCATTGATTCCTCCAGCACAGATGATGACTCCTTTTCAAGCGGCGCAGTGGACACGTCTTGGAGAGGGGCAAACTTGACGCAGCGAGTGGCAGTCACCTCCGGTTGTGTCTTTGCTGGGTGGTTTATTGCGACGAACCTGGCAGCAGGGGTCGGGCAATTGGTCGGTTTGGAGGCACCAGTTGTTGTCGGAAGAAATGGTTGAGGTTGTAGTGCTGGTGTCCGTGGAGTAGCCCTTGCAATAATTGGAGGTGCAACTGCCATTGCCTTCAGAACAGCCACAACGATGAGAGGGTTGTAAGCTGTAACAGAGAAGAAGGTGGCCACGGAGTCGTGGCTATTCAGTCGAGTTGCATCACATGGCCGCAGAGAGATTTCGCCCGGCATGACTAGACACCCAAGAATAAAATTGACATCCCTGGCGGGACCTAGGCGACTGACAGCACGTTGTAAAGTCTTTGCGGTGGGATTCTCGACTCGTGAGAGATGCCATCTGTTTGCGCTGTGGTGCACGAAGATGTCGTCCCAACGGAGGTATTCTTCTGGGTAGCTTTTAGGGTCAATGATGCAGACCCTGAAGGTGTATGTGAGGTTTGGGGCGGTAGGGATGGCATCGGTCGAAATGTTATCCAGTTTTCGTTTCTTCTGAGGGACATTGGCAACAATGGTAGGTGGCGTTCCATGTTTGTGGGATGGTGGGTTCAGCTTCGGTTTCCCAGGATACCAGCTGCCTTTCTTCGCATGGGCTTTGCCACGTTTGGAGTCGTCGTCGCAGGAGTCGTCGTCGTCGGAGTCGTCGTCGTTGGAGTCGGTAGGTAGGGGTGGGTTTTCTTTGTGATACCGATTCATCTGGACCCGAGTTTTGTCGAAACAGTCCTGGAGAAACGCCCGGAACCCACTCCACCATTCAATGTGTCGTGGTTGTGTTGATGCCCGCTGCTTCCACATTCCCTGAAACTGTCTAAAGTGCCTTGTAGTCACTGGGTCCATGAAAAGGATATCATACATCAAGTCAATCGCACCATCATCCTTGACACCGTGAATGGCATACATCCGAATAAGGCCCCGAATGTGCTCGGCCATGCACTGCTTCGCGAAACCATCTAGGAGTAGAGTATCCTTAATTGCATCGGTTTTGGAGGGGGTGGATGGGATCTTTTTGGGTGGCATCGCAATGTTCTGAGCCTTATATAAGAGGGGTAAGAGGGGTAAGGCAGGGTTAGGGTTAATGTGTCAAAAAACAATAATCAGAGTAAATAAGTAAAGATGGAGTAGATAGAGAAGATGGAGAAGAATCGAAACGGAGGGAGTATACGGCAGTATATGTACAGTGCAAAGTGAACCATCCAAGGTGCTAGAATCGTGGGAGCGGCTCGCAGGCTAAAGCGTTGGTGATATCAAACATCGTACTCGAGAAGGAGCTTTCCTGGTTGTGAGTCACAATCGGCACTTCTTTTCCAGCCTGAATCATGCTCAGCATATTTTATTCGACTCTGAGAGCCATTTGAAACACTCCTAGAGTCTTGTCAAGTCATTGTTGGGTCAAAGCGTCGAAATGTGGCAGTTTGAGTCCCTACCGTACAGCTGTGACGTCAAGTTCCAACATAATGACGCAGTGCGGTTTCATTAACAGTCGGGACCTGCCATTTGGAGTGAGAGAAGTGTCACCGGCATCTCTGACGGTGCAGAGACCTCCGGGCACACCGGTCTCACTTGGTGCCGTGGTGTCATGAACTCTGAAGACGAGTCTTGGCACAAAAAATTAGTGATATCGCATGTTTTCGCCCAAGGTTCGCCCAGTCAAGTGCACTAGCAGCCCAAATGCACTTGCAGCCAAGTGCATTTAGAGCCCAAGCGCACTTTCAAGCCCGCTTTGAACGGCAAATGGTCCAAATGGAGGTGAAGCTCTTAGAAATACATGTTATATGGACGATATCTCCGCCTTGAAGAGCCTCCATGGCATTACGCTTAATTCCACTACCCTTGCATGGCAACGACCTATGCATGGCAACGCTCAAGACATTCTGTATGCAGCTCTCAGCATGTTCTACATCGCGTGCACCATGGCTCCCATACGAACTTTGAATCATTTGTGTCCTGTATGCTTGAAACCGTACAAGTCTGACCTGTGGCTCTACAAACACATTGAAAGCGATCATCCTCGATATCACGCCCAACGCCTTGAAGCAAAGACAGACTCCAAGCCACATGAACACGTTCGAAAAAACTTCCAGCAATGCGTTCATAATTCTCAGAGTGGTTTTCATGCTAACCATAACCACGTTGACGATCCCGACGCGTTTCCTCCGTTGCACACGTCTCCTTCTCCAGAACCATCCGAATTAGACTTGAACACAATTGCAAACTTCTCATATCCCGATGCTGGTGCCCCTGTCGCATACGTTCCGACCGACGATGAGCACAACGCTGAGCAATACTTTGACAACCCCTTCCATCCATTCGACAGTGAGAAGGAGTACAATTTTACAGAGCTGGTTACATCAAAAGGTCTTCCCGCAAGCGTCATCGACGACTTACTGAAGGGCAACTGCGGCCTTAAAGAGAGCGTGCGCGATTCTCTGAAATCGAATTACCGCCTCCGACAGAAAATCGACGCAATGGAGGATGGACTCGGCCATGGCTCCTGGAAGAAAAACTACGTTGCAGATGGCATGGAGTGTGCAGCATCCAGATGCAATTGAGTTTTGGCACCGTGATATTATAGAGTGTGCAAAATGGCTACTCCGGCAGCCAGCATATGAGGAACATCTACTTAGTGTTGGCAACGAAGCGGATTAATCCGAGTCGAATCAAACCGAGGCTAGGTTCGCAGAGGGTTCGATTCGAACGAACCCTAGCCACCAATGGTTCGATTTGAAACACCACGAATCAAACCATGCTTCTTGGCGGTTCGTAAGCGGTTCGTGAGGATCCGAAGTGAAGTTCGTGGAGCTTGGAACAGCCAAACTGGGTATCGTTCAAGCTCATACGTGCGGTTATGCGCTTCTATCGTGCTTTATCGTCGCCATCAACTCAGTCAAAGTGATACAAAGAATGCGATGCGATGCGACGAAGCGACGCGATCGGTGCATCATACAAACTCATACCAGATCATACAAGCTCATACACGCTCATACCACTATTCTCATGCTCATACAAGGGTCTATATCATTTTATAGTCGCCATCAACTTGCAGTAGTCAATTGATTATTTACTGTCACGCACTTGATTCACAAATTTATTGATAACTATATACAAAAAAATAAGGCTCTCGGTTAGCTGGAGATGATCGAGCTGGGCTGTCTCACGGCTGGCTCTCGGCTAGCTGGAGGTGATCGAGCTGGGCTGGCTCTCGGCTGGCTCTCGGCTTGCTGGAGGTGATCGAGCTGGGCTGGCTCTCGGCTGGCTCTCGGCTAGCTGGAGGTGATCGAGCTGGGCTGGCTCTTGGCTGGCTGCAGATGATCGTGATGGCTCTCGGCTAGCTGGAGATGATCGAACTGGGCTGGCTCTTGGCTCGCTCTCGGCTAGCTGGAGGTGATCGAGCTGGGCTGGCTCACGGCACATGATCGAGATGGTCTGGCTCTGGGTTAGCTGGAAGTGATCGAGCTGGGCTGGCTCTCGTCTGGCTGCAGATGATCGAGATGGTCTGGCTCTGGGTTAGCTGGAGATGATCGAGCTGGGCTGGCTCTCGGCTCGCTCTCGGCTAGCTGGAAGTGATCGAGCTGGGCTGGCTCTCGTCTGGCTGCAGATGATCGAGATGGTCTGGCTCTGGGTTAGCTGGAGATGATCGAGCTGGGCTGGCTCTCGGCTGGCTCTCGGCTAGCTGGAAGTGATCGAGCTGGGCTGGCTCTCGGCTGGCTCTCGGCTGGCTGGAGGTGATCAAGCTGGGCTGGCTCTCGGCTCGCTCGAGGTGATCGAGCTGGGCTGACTCTCGGCTAGCTGGAGATGATCGAGCTGGGCTGGCTCTCGGCTGGCTCATGGCTGGCTGGAGGTAATCGAGCTGGGCTGGCTCTCGGCTAGCTGGAGATGATGAAGCTGGGCTGGCTCTCGGCTGGCTCTCGGCTTGCTGGAGGTGATCGAGCTGGGCTGGCTCTCGGCTGGCTGGAGGTAATCGAGCTGAGCTGGCTCTCGGCTAGCTGGAGATGATGAAGCTGGGCTGGCTCTCGGCTGGCTCTCGGCTTGCTGGAGGTGATCGAGCTGGGCTGGCTCTCGGCTAGCTGGAGATGATCGAGCTGGGCTGGATTCTCAGCTGGCTCTCGGTTTGCTGGAGGTGATCGAGCTGGGCTGGCTATCGGCTGGCTGGAGATGATCGAGCTTGGGCTGGCTCTCCACCGGCTGCAGATGATCGAGATGGGCTAGCTCTCGGCTGGCTCTCGGCTGGCTCTCGGCTAGCAAGTTAAAACTCATAGACGTTTGTAAAAGCTTCTATGAACGATGACGATATTTAGCATCAGGTTCGCGAACCGGTTCGCACGAACCCAAAAATATGATGATAGTTCGAGGCAAATCTCGAACCAAATTGGTTCGAATGAACCTCGGTTCGATTCGTGCCAGAATTGACGAACCCTAACCCTGATTCGATTCGTTCGAATCAAATCGGTTCGTCAATTCCCACGAACCAGAGCGGTTCGTTGCCAACACTAATCTTACTTATACTCCGAAACGTTGCTTCAATGATTCTGGGCACCGTGTTTACAACGAGATGCATACTGGAGACTGGTGGTGGGATAAGCAGGTAAGCTTCCTTCTTATGCCGTTTACAATGCTCACAATTATGTGGACAACAATACCCGCCGGTGGCACGCTGGTGCCGATGCTATTCATGTCTGACGCCACCCACCTCACGAACATCTCGGGCGACAAGAAGGCATGGCCGATATCTATGACGATCGGCAACCTATCAGCAGCCGCACGGATGAAGCACACAATGCACAGCGTGTTGTTGGTCGCTCTTTTGCCCATTGCCATCAAGATGCGTGATGTCCCGCTCAAAAGAAGAAATGCTCAGAGAGAGCATAATCGAATGGTCTCTCAGAACGTGCTACAGCATGTGTTGCAACCCCTACTTAATTCTGAGACTCGCACCTTCTATGCCCGCTGTGCCGATGGCAACTTCAGGAGTTGTTATTCGACACTGGCTGCATGGATGGCCGATTACCCCGAGCACCGTGACCTTCACAACATCAAGAATGGTGTATGCTACTGGTGCGAATGCCCCAAGTTGGAGATGGGTAATCTACCCCACCGACATGAGCGACATAACCTCCGGGATCATGATATGTATCGTATGCTCTCGGATTCAAATACACCTCTCAGTATCGCCGAACTCAAACGCCATGATGTGAATCCAGGCTTCAACATCTTATGGTATCTCGATTGCGTCACAAGCGATCTTCCTAAGCCTGATCTGCTCCATACGATGCAAATTGGAATGTTGAAGCACCTCCTGACATGGCTTCACGAATTTCTCAAGCAGCATAAGCGGCTTGACAAGTTCAACGATATTTGGCTCTCGGTGCCTGCATACCTTGATATGAGAAAGCCAAGATGTGCATATGAGGAGGTTTCGCGTTGGAACGGAGGAGAAATCAAAACAATGACACAATTCCTTGTGGGTGTTGTACGCAATGCTCTGCGGGACCCAAGCCCCTCTCAGCGTAGTGTTTTTGACCGTGCAGTTGAGTGCTCTCGCTCTCTTATTGAGTTCTATTTCTATTGCCAGTATGACCCTCACGATGATGAAACGCTCGACCTTATAGATGATGCTCTACGTCGCTTCCACAATTCGAAGGATGAGTTTCAACAATTCAGGGCTGGCAAACGACTTGCAACAGACGCCAAAGAGAGACGTACGGAATTATGTGCCGAGCAGGATGCCGAGTTGAATTCGGTGGAAAACAAGAAGAAAACGGCAGCCTTTCGACAGCGCATTCACGACACATGGAAAGATATTATCGCTGCAGAAATAGCCGAATACATTGAATATGGTTGCGATTTCAACTTTCCCAAGATCCATCTCATGC